>PVIJ01001170.1:165766-216663 GCA_004024925.1 Scalopus aquaticus | reverse complement strand
GGGGGGGGAGGGGGGGGGGGGGGGGGGGGGGGGGGGGGAGGGGGGGGGGGGGGGGGGGGGGGGGGGGGGGGGGAGGATAAGGGCACAAAATGGAAGAGAGGAGAATACAGGGGACCATGGAGATGGATCATGGGTGAATTGGTGGTGGGCTGCCCAAGGGGAATACAAAATGTAAAAGACATAAATAACAATAAAAAAAAAAGAAATTAACAGTTGCTAGTGAAATGGTGAATTTGGGAGAAAGCATCCAGCTCTCCTGACATTTTTTTTATTGAATGTTCTTTTCACTACCATACTGAGGGAGGGGATCATTAACTCTGTAGGCTATCATGCCGACATGAATCCTTGATCATAATTGACCTAAATTATTCTGATCTACAGCTACTTAAATTAAAATTCCACAAATAGTTGCTCAACTTCATTTTATGCTGACTCTAGAGCCTTGGCCTTGGAGGGCCTGAAAAGGGAATCTATTACTTGGAAAATAAAGAAACGCTTTATTGAATTGAATTAAAGTGATTCATTTCTTTTTTCTTCTTTAAAGATCTTTTCATTGATTGTTATTTTAAAATAATCCTTTAGGAAATTCTTTTTAAATGAATAAGGTTCATTTAGTGATAAAACTAAATTCTGCTACTTCCTTTTTTCCCTCCCTATGTGCTTGGAACTTTCTTCCTCTTCATGTCAACTTTTACTTCTTCTGCACATCCCATATCCCTGATGAGTTTTCCTACTTTCCCTACTGTTAAATCTCTTTTCTGAACACTTGAGAGAGGTTTACTGCAAAATACATTTCAACCTTATGGTAGAGTATTTAAAAATCAAATATAAAGAACAGAATAATGTATTTAACATGACTCCAATATTGATCCTGCTTTTATAAACATACGTTGAGATGAGAAATCTTTAATTTGTAAAATTTTTAATCAATTTTTTTCTTATGCTTGACCAATATCTTTTGAGATTTTACTAAGTGTAGAATTTTGTCCTGAGCATTGGGAATTAAGAGATGATTAAGACTCAGTCCTTGATCTTGAAAAACCTTGAATTGTGTAAAGTCTCCAGTAGAGCAATATACTGGCATATTTACTTTTAGCCTATTTCCAGATTTTTAACAGAATTTTTAATAGGTATTCGATTCAACCATCATTCTGTGACTCTGACATTCCATACAATGGAATTTCATTTATTACATTAAATTGGAAGGGAAGGGATAGGCCAGATAGATCGATCACCAAGTCATGTTGGGTAATAAAAGCAACTTTAAAGAAGAATTGATTGCCTACACTGATTCAGTATTTTTAAAAGTAGAAGAGTTAGAATTTGGAGAGCTATAATTACATATTAAAGAAAAATTATAATTCATTTCTGACATACAATCTTTTAATTTTGAAGAGATGTATGTATATAAAGCATTTCATTTCATACACATCTAATATTAAGGTTTTTCTTTATAAGTGATTTTCAGATTAACTGATTAAAATATTAAAATGTCTGTGAAGAAGGATTTTTTTCCCCCTAAATTTCCAAAGCATGCTTACTGAAAACAGTGAAATCCTATATTTCATTGGCAGAGAGCTACCAGGATTTAAGCCTTTAATCAAGAACTTCTCAATGCTTCGGTTTATAAATTGTTTATGAGTTAACCAGGACTCTCCACCCAAATCTGTTCTGCTTGAATGTAAGAGCTGGTTCTCTGCTTACAGTATCCTAGACAGCACAGGCTTCTATGGTTCACATGTGACTGCCGCCAAGAGGAGATGAGAGCAATGGGATCATGTATAGAAATGCTTGAGCACTGTTGGCACGGGTCCACTCAAAGAGACTGGGTTTTGACTTGAGAAGCAGTATGGAAATGTGTTTTAAATGACATTCTATCTTCTGTTCTGCTTGTCTCTTAAACCCCTTGCCTGTCTCTTATAACCAATGTAACACAGAAACTCTTCCAGGAGGGCAGGCAGACAAGCGCAGAGTGTGATCACAGCCAGCTTTGTTCCAGCGCCATTGTATGCATGCCATATTCATGAAGCTAATGCCCCTTTCTGGCGTGACTACAGAATTTCAAGTTTTCTTTCCAGATTGTGGTGCAAGTTTAACCCCACTAGCAGGCCTGAGTGTTTATCCATCCAATAAAAGCGATGTCTGCTTGACTCTGGAATTTTAGCGTGGCATTTCTGTGACAATACTGAGACTCATGCAACAAGAGACACATGTGTAAAAAGAGATAATATTAGGTAAATAATGGTATAGACTTTTTTCCTGGACTATTCACCCTAAGGCTTGCTATATCCTATCTTTAATATCAGGAGCATCTTTCGTTAAGCATTTAATCAGTTATTAAAAAGAAAATCATCCACTGAGCACCATCCACTGTCTTTGTGCTAGTGCTAGTGATATGGAAACACGTTAGACAGGTTTCATTTTATAGGTCATAGACGTAAACAATTCATTATGAGACACGGGAGGAGGGTCTGCCTGAAGATAAAAAAATGCAGGAGTAAGCCTCATTGCTCTGGAGGGGAGAAAACTGAAAGCAGGGAAAGCTCAGGGATTTGACTTGAGCGTGGTGGGAAGTTTGGATTTCATTCTTGTTTTTATTGTCTCCTCAAGGAAAATTACCTTATTCAATTTGACATCCATAGTTTTAGTTTTATATAAATTATCTCTTTTAATTACCATGGCAAATGTATGATATGTGTGTTAGTCCATCTTTTTACATGTGAGAAAGTTGAACCTCAGCGATTAAGTGACTTACTCAAGGTTACATAGATGGTAATTGGAGAAACTGGAGCTAAAAATACCCCCTTGGCACCACTTCTCCTGCCTTTTTCACCAACATGCTGCCTCTATTTGATGGTATTTTGGCTTCATAGGCAGAATATTTTATGATTTAAAGTCAGCTCACACTGATTATCCAATTCGACTTTGGTTGACCCAAGGGCTAAGGAATTTCCCTTTGCTTTTCATTGCAAGCGTTAGAGGAACAAAGACAAATTATACAAGTAATAATGTTTATTGAGTAATTATTAATGCCAAGCATGACATTTGTACTGAGTGGTTGAACTCACAATAATCTTATGGTGCGGCCACTTTGTTTCTGTTTTACAAGCAAACTGAATCTTGGAGTAATGAAGTAACTTGCCCCAAGTTGCAGTTAGCATGTAAAAGGGCCTGGATTCAGTCCTGCTATCTGATTCCAGAGTTTAGGAACATCACTTCTAAGTACTAGTATCTGATATGATACTGAGTTAGTCTGACCTATGGCAGTTTAAAGAATTAATGAGATAGATGAAACAAACTCCAGAAACCCTTTTCAGGTCATTCTATTGCATAAACCTGTAGGGAAAATAGAAAAGATGGGATATTGAGACAACTACATTGTAGTGTTTTCACATTCACCACTTTCTGTTTCTTATGCCTTTATGTTTAAGAACATAAAGTGCTGTACATTTAATACTTATGTGCACATTAACGATGGTTCTCTAGAGAGCAAATCAAGTGTCTAGAGAATGTGTCTGATGCTTTTACATCCCTTCTGCCCACACTCTCAGAGAAGTGCTTTTCCCCAAATAGAGCAATGCATTGTTATTATCACTTTGGTTCACCCTCTCTATTTGAACAAGTACTAAGTGAATCAGTCTCTTTAGCAGATTCAAATTTGTAGCTTTTCTATCTTAGAGGAGCTTCTGTTTTACTTTCTTTTTTTCTTTTTAAAGCATTGGGGAAAAGAGGAGAAAAAAATAGGATAAAGAAGAAAAGAGATAATTGAACTAAGAGCCTGAGAACAAGCGAGAGCCTGAGAATTGAAGAGCCTGAGCCATGACTTAGATTGGGGCCCATGAAGTGTTAAATCAGTCACAGATGGCTGAATTCAGAGGGGAACATTATGGTTGACGTGGTACATCACACCACCCTAGAAGTTAGTGAGAAAATATTTCTGCAGAGTAGTTAGTCATTTAGTGCAGCAAATGCAGTAGTCCTTGTTCATTACAACAACCAAAACCCCAAATATAAATGCACGCTATGACAAGTAGTCATAATCTATGTTACGTTTATTTTTGGAGTGCACATAGTCTAAAATTTTTGTGTTTGGTGCTTCCCTTTCTTAGCATCACACTGATGTGAAATATTTAGGGACAATTAGAGAAGCTGGTAGGAAGGTGAGAAATTCAGTCATGTGAAGATTTTTCGGGAAAGTGATAGGTTGTCTGTTTTTTTTGTGTGATGAACATCAGTGATCTAGCTGTCTCTGAAAAAATAACAAAGCACCATTTGGCCCAATTGGAAAATCAGATTTCATAGCAGCTATACCACATGGATGACACAGAATTGAAGAGCAGAGGATGTAACTAGTCTATAACCTGCTAGACATGAATGGGACAGCCTAAGGGCATGTGAGCTATTTCTGAATCAGGAAAAAATAACACAACTTAAACCTAAAAATAAAGAACCTGCCACTGGGTCAGGTTGGTGCTTGATTTAAGTTATATATTTATGTTCCATATAACATATATGGAGTTTTGTATCTATGCTAAACATGAGTCATTTGAGCAATCGTAATATGCACTAGGCAGTACAGAAGAAGATATAACATTGAACTTCTTTTATTCAGCCTTGATTTTTCAAATGGTCAAAATAATGATGTCCAGTTTACAAACTAGGTATTTCAGGGAAGTCAAGTGAGCATAGAATGAACATACCTCACAGGTTTACTTGATAGTGGTAAAAGGTTCACTTTCTTAATCCCTAATGAAGAAATTCGTTTCAAAAATTTCAGTTGCGTTTTCAGCTGCTGCGGATCATGGCAAGAATCTGATGTTGTGTGGGAGTAATATTTACCCCAATTCATTCAACTTTTTTTCTACTTAATTTTGGACTGGTTGAATACTGTTTCCTAGAGTTGCTTGGCTCTTGAAGGATGCTTTCAGAGATGGACATGGAATACATAATCGTAGCTAGACCCCCACAACAAAAAATGTGCAGATATTTATAATAAACTCAAAGAGCTGGCAAAAAAAACTGCTTAGAAGTTAGTTAATTTTAAAATAAAATATGAAAATAAATGAATTGTTGTTGATTTCAGCTTAGCTCTCTTGGAATTGAAGGATTATATTTTTGTTTCTATTATATGGGAATAATTTCTTAAAGTGTTATCTTGAAATGGAACTATATATTGAGTCCTAGTCCCAATTTAAAAGGGGATGGGAGGAGAGAGAAAGACAATTAGATAATCATGATAATCAAGGGAAACCATTTACACAATGTTTAATTTCTGAATTGTTCTGATTTCTGATCTCATAGAAACAGGAACAGCAATGTTTTTGGAAATCACAAAAATCACAAATTGTTATGTATTTTTGAGCGAAATGATGTAGAATCTGATCTAAAAATTGTGATTAAAGCAAGAGTCTAGCAGAAAATACCACTGCCTTTGACTGACTTTCAATATCACCTCTGATTCTAAGATTATTAGTCACTCACTTGCAATGAGGCACCTCACTCCTCTGACAATTACTGTGTTAAAATCCTACAAGACTCTTCTAGAGCACAAATATAACCACACATTGACATGTTCTTGTGATTCAGTTATGTGCCAAAAATGAAATCACTTTACATTTTCTGTCACTAGACTTAATTGACTAGTTGGGTGACTTACAAGAAAGTTTTCCATGATGTATCTAAGGTAAAGTGAGATTTTTGATTTTTACTACTTGGGTAAGGTTATAAAGACTATAAAAATGAAAGCTTTACATAGAATAATTTATTAATCATTTCCAGAATCTATTTCTCTTTCTTCAGATATTACTATTGAATGAAATCTGTTTTTTCTTCCTCTATCCTAATGTAGAATTTCAATTTATTGATGACATCTTAATTCACAGAAGACAAATTTTTCCACTTCCTCCAGAGATACATATGCACTAACGTCATTTTTGTGACAATTATCTATTAAAATTTTAATATATAAAAACCACAATGTCGACATGATTATTGCACATAATTGATTGCACACACATAATATTAAAAATAGTAAGACAGATATTTAGTTAAGAATGAAAGTTCTGAGGAAAAGTGTAAAAAATACCAGGCATCAATAGGATTTTTGAAAACTTCATCTCCAAATTTATTTTTTTAGTTCATTTTTTTTAGTGTGATGGAGTTTTTGTTGTTCATTATTTTAATGTTGGCCCAGAAAAATCTTACATTTTAATATAATTACCAATTTATTGATGTGCAAATAATCATAAAATCAATGAATTTATTATTTTATTTCCTTCTTCCCTTTGTTTTTTATTTTTAAAGATTTGTTTATTTATGCATACAAGAGCTAGGGTGTAGGCCAGAAGTACAGGGGGTGAGAAGATTCACCAGAGACAGAGTGGGGAGCAAAACAGGCAAATCTACTGAAATACACTGTTGAGGGGAGCAATGGGCGAGATAGGAAAGGTCTGCTGTGCTATGTGGGTTAGCACCCTGGCTGGGGATGGAACTCTTGCTACAGTGGCTGCTGAGATCTTCATAGTGCTGAGACTTAACCCCTTGTGCCACCAGGGAGGCCTTTCTTTCTTTCTTTGAAGAAAATACACAGTGGCCAACAGGGACATGAGAAAATTCTCATCATCACTTATCATCAGGGAAATGCAAATCAAAACCATGAGATACCACTTCACACCTGTGAGAATGGCACATCTTAACAAGCCCAGAAATGACAAGTATTAGAGAGGTTGTGCAGCAAAAGGAAACATCTTACACTGTTGGAAAGGAAAGTAGACTGGTCCAGCCCATATGGAAAACGGTATGGAGATTTCTCAAAGTACTAAAAATAGATCTACCATATGATCCAGCAATTACACTGCTAGTTATCTACCTGAACAATGTTCATTGAGGCACTATTTACACAGCAAAGTTACAGAAACAACCTAAATGCCCAAAGATAGGTAAGTGGTGAATGTGGTATATATACACAATGGAATACAACTCAGCATGAAAAAAGATAAATGCTTGCCATCTGCAACAACCTGGGTAGAACTGGAAGGGATTATGCCTAACAAATAAACCAGAAGAAAAAAGATAAATTCTGGATGGTGTCAATTCTATGTGGAATATTGAGAAACAAAACAAAAAGTCTGATAAAACCAAACTAATAAAAAAATCTTAGAAATTGGACTGTAGAATTGAAGCTACCAGATGGGGTGAAGGAAGAGCAAATTGAAGAGAGGCTGCAATAGCCTGTTGGAGAACTGTGGGTACCTGGTGGTGGGTGTGGTATGGTACATACACCTGAAGGGTGTGATCCTATATTGCTGAATCATATACAGTGTTGTAAACCAATGACACTGCAATAAAAATAAATTCAAAAAGTCATAGAAAAATCGTAGAAGTTTAAGACAGATCATCAGAATTACCTAGAATCGCACACATGCATGCGTATGTATCTACACACATAAAAATGATATATTCTGTTGTGTATATAATGTGTGTTTATATATAAAACTTTTATATATCTTATTTATTTCTGCAGCTTCAGTTTTAATTCAATAGATCTGGTGACTAGCAAATCAAGGTTTCTGATGACCAGCTCAATTTGGAAATCATTTCTGTCACGACTTCCATCGCTTTGCTTATGAGACAACTCAAAGCTGTGTGGATTGGGCAACACCTGACCATAGTACAATCATCCGAAAGGGACCAATCTCAGGCTCCTAATTCTCAATTTTCCCATTAATCCAGGCTTCTTCAAGATTATTTTTTAAAGATTTATTTTATTTATTTATGCATACAAGAACTAGGCCAGAGGTGTGGGGTGGTGAGAGGATTCACCAGAGACAGAGTGAGGAGCAGAACAGGAGGAGCCACGGAAATACACTGCTAAGAAGAGCAGTGGGTGAGGCAGGAGAGGTCTGCTGCGCCATGTGGGAAGCTCCTGGGCTGGGGATCAAACTCAGGCTGCAGTGGCTGCTGATAGCTTGATAACGGTGCTTAGATTTTAACCCTGCGCCCCCAGGGACGCCCTCTTCTTCAAGATTTTTTTTGAGAAATTGCTAATCCTTTGTGTCACTTCACTTATAGTCTTCTCTAGTTTTTGTTTATGAAGAATTATTTATAATGCTGATTCACAGATACTCAAGGTAACCTGATACTGGTTGTACAAAAAAATAAAGCTATTAACACTTGGTCTCTTAGATTGGAAAGGAGTTTTACACATCTCTTCATCTACTATTGTTAAGATTTATCTCCTGACTTGTAGGGCTTTTTCACTTCAAATTTAAACTATTTAAATATGGTGGGGGGAGCAAATTGTTTATAAAGCTGACTTGTAACACTTTCAGAGATGTCAACCAGTGAATTGTTCATTGAAAAGGCTGTGCTCTTTCTTCCTTTTCTCTTTCTCTCTGTCTCCTTAACCCAAAGGAAATGGCAGATGTGAATAGCTGAAATATAACTAAATACAATGACTTGCTTCCCTAGTGTATGTGAATGCCCTCTGCTGGACAAAATTAGATCTGCTCTAATATATAAGATTGTCTTGCCCTCTGGTGGTTTGTATAAAAATGGAATTAAGGACGCAAAGACACAAGAAAACACTGTGAAAAATGAGGATTATTGATTCTTTATTTTTATTACTTTAATTAAATAATGTGTTATTTTAGGACTTTGAAATTTAAGCTTATTTATAACGTGCAATTCAATCTATCATTTCTTTAACTGGAAACTTTTAATAGATTATTTTTTAAAATATAATTTCTTGAATGTACTGAATTTTATTCACTGTAACAGAGATTTTCCCAACTGAATCAAAGACATGACACAGAAATTCTAAATTAAAAATACTTATTTTTGAAGAAAAAATATTTGTGACTTAAAAATATGTGACAAGTTATATACAGTGAATTTACTATCCTTTAAACATACTTTAAACATAAACTCTATACTCACTCATTTAATTATTTCATTTGAAATTAATTGGGCATACCTTTTCTTAGCTTTTGTTTTTTATCATTTTTTAAAATTTTTATTCATATCTTTTACATTATTGTGTATTCCCCATAGATTACCCACCACTGATTCACCCGTGAACCATCACCATAGTCCCTTGTGCTCTTTTCTCCCCCATTTTGAGCCCTTTCCCTCCCTTGCTGAATGTCTCTTTCTTATTTGATTCTCCTATATTCCTATTATAAGTGAAACCATTCGATATTTTTCCTTTTCTTTCTGGCTTATTTCGCTGAGCATGATCCCTTCTAGCTCCATCCATGTTGCTGTGAATTGCATGTGTTTATCTTTTTTGAATGCTGAATGGTATTCCCCTGTGTATATGTACCACATCTTCTTATTCCAATCATCTATTTTTGGGCATCTAGGTTGTTTACACATCTTAGCTATTGTGAATAATGCTGCAATAAACATATGGGTGCATGTATCTTTTAGGATTAATGTTTTTGTATCCTTGGAGTAGATTCCCAGAAGTGGTATTACTGGGTCATATGAAAGCTCCATTTTTAGCAATTTGAGGAACCGCCATACAGCTTTCCATAGTGGTTGGCTCAGTTTGCATTTCCACCAGGAATGTAGGAGGGTTCCTTTTTCTCCACACCCTTGCCAACATTTGTCGCTCCCTGTTTTTTTAATACATGCCATTCTTGCTGGTGTAAGGTGGTATCTCATTGTGGTTTTTATTTGCATTTCCCTGATTATGAGGGATGTGGAACATTTTTTCATGTGCCTATTGACCATTTGCTCCTCTTTGGAGAAGTGTCTTTTAAGTTCTTCTGCCCATTTTTTGACTGGAGTTTTTGCTTTGCTTGTGTTGAGTCGTGTGAGTTCTTTGTAGATTTTTGTGATCAGTCCCTTGTCTGTTGTATGGAGTGCAAACATTTTTTTCAAGTCAGTAGACTGTTTCTTTGTTTTGGTTAATGTCTCTTTTGCTGTACAGAAGCTTTTTTGTTTGATGTAATCCCAGCTGTTTATCTTTTCCTTCACTAGCTTTGCTTTGGGGGATGTGTCCTTAAAAATGTTACTAATATGTATGCCATGTGTTGTTTTGCCTATGTTTTCTTCTAAATATTTTATGGTATCAGGTCTTATGTCCAAGTCTTTAATCCATTTTGAATTGGTTTTTGTGCATGGTGTGAAGTAGTAGTCTAGCTTCATTTTTCTGCATGTAGTCTTCCAGTTTTCCCAGCACCATTTGTTGAACAAACTGTCCTTGTTCCTTTGCATATTCTTTGCACCTTTATCAAAGATTAATTGTCCATGTATATGAAGGTTGATCTCTGGGTTCTCTATTCGATTCCATTGATCTGTGTGTCTTTTTTGGTTCCAGTACCATGCAGTTTTAATTATCATGGCTTTGTAGTATAGTTTGAAGTCTGGGGGGTGATACCTCGATTCTCCTTTTTGTTCAGAAGAGCTTTGGCTATTTGAGGTTTTTTTGTGATTCCATATGAACATCAGTATTCGTTCAATCTCTTTGAAGAATGTCATTGAGATTTTTATCGGAATAGTGTTGAATCTGTAAATTGCTTTGGGTAGTAGGGCCATTTTGATAATGTTAATTCTGCCTATCCATGATCAGGGGATGTCTTTCCATTTCTTTGTGTCTTCTTCTATTTCTTTTAATAATGTTTTACAGTTCTCTTTGTATAGATCCTTCATTTCTTTTGTTAAGTTTATTCCCAAGTATATGATTTTTTTTTTCATTTCAATTGTAAAAGGGGTGGTTTTCCTGATTTCCTCTTCTTCGGATTGATTGCTTGCATATAGGAAGGCTACTGATTTTTGTGTGTTGATTTTGTATCTTGCTACTTTGCTAAATTGATTGATTATTTTGATTAGTTTTTCTGTGGCGTTTTTAGGGTTCTCTATGTATATTATCATGTCATCTGCAAATAGTGATAACTTTACTTCTTCTTTCCCTGTTTGGATTCCTTGGATGCCTTTCTCTTGTCTTACAGCTCTGGCTAGGACTTCCAATATTATATTGAAAAGCAGTAGTGACAGAGGACATCTTTGTCTTGTTCCAGATTTCAGGGGAAAGGCTTTCAGCTTTTCACCATTGAGAATGATACTGGCTGTGGGTTTGTCATATATGGTCTTTATCATGTTGAGGTATGTTTCTTCTATCCCTAGATTTTCGAGGACTTTCATCATAAATGGGTGTTGGACTTTGTCGAATGCTTTCTCCGCATCTATTGATATGATCATATGGTTTTTATTTTTCTTTTTGTTGATGTGTTGGATTACATTAATTGTTATTCTGATATTGAACCATCCTTGTGCCCCTGGAATAAATTCCACTTGGGTATGGTGAATTACCTTTTTGATACATCGTTGAAGTCTATTAGCTAAAATTTTATTGAGGATTTCTACATCAGTGTTCATTAGAGATATTGGCCTGTAGTTTTCTTTTTTTGTGTTGTCCTTGTTCGGTTTTGGTCTCAATGTGATGTTCGCTTCATAGAATGTCTTTGGTAGTACTCCTTTCTTTTCAATATTTTGAAAGAGTTTGTGTAAGATAGGCACTAGTTCATTTCTGAACATTTGGTAGAATTCATTTGTGAATCCTTCTGGTTCTGGGCTTTTGTTTTTGGGGAGTGTTTTAATTACTGTTTCTATTTCACTGCTTGTGATTGGCCTGTTTAGGTGCTCTATGTCTTCTTTATCTAGTTTTGGATGATTATATCATTCTAGGAATTTGTCCATCTCTTCCATATTGTTGAATTTGTTTCCATAGTAATTTTTTCATAGTAATCTCCGACTATTCTTTTGATTTCTCCTGAGTCTGTTGTAATTTCTCCTTTTTTTGTTTATGATCCTATTTATTTGTGTTTTCTCCTGTTTTTTCTTTGTGAGTCTGACTAGAGGTTTGTATATTTTGTTTATTTTTTCAAAGAACCAACTTTTGGTTTCATTGATATTTTGTATTTTTTGTTTGTTTGTTTCTATCTCATTAATTTCTGCTTTGATTTTTATTATTTCCTTCTACTGGTTTTTGGGTTTTTTTGTTGTTCTTTTTCTAATTCTTTGAGATGAGAGATTAAGTTGTTTCTTTGAGTAGTTTCTTGTTTCTTGATGTGGGCCTGTATTGCTATATACTTTCCTTTTATTACTGCTTTTGCTGTGTCCCATACATTCTGAAAAGTGGTGTCCTCATTGTCATTCAATTAAAAGTATTTTTTAATTTCTTCTTTGATCTCCTCATTAACCCAGTGGTTTTCCAGTAGTGTGGATTTCTATCTCCATGCAGATGGTAGGTTTCTTGTTTTCTTTTCAGGATTTATTTCTAGTTTAATGCCTTTATGATCAGAGAAGATAGCTGGGATGATTTTGATCTTGATGAATCTGTTGATGTTTGTCTTATAGCCCTATATGTGATTGATTCTGGAGAATGATCCATGTGCACTTGAGAAAAATGTGTGCTCGGATTTTTTTGGGTGCAGCATCCTGTAGATGTCTGTTAAGTCCATGAGGCCTAGGTCTTTGTTTAGAACTCTAATGTCCTTGTTTATTTTTTTGTTTTATTGATCTGTCCACTGGTGACAGTGCAGTGTTGAAGTCTCCTACTATTTATGTATTCTCTCTAATGTGTTTTCAGAGCTGGTAATAATTGTCTTATATATTTTGGTGCACCTTCATCTGGTGCATATATGTTTATGAGTGTTATATCTTCTTGATGCATTGTCCCCTTAATCATTATGTGGTGTCCGTCTGTGTCTCTTTTTACCTTTTTTAGTTTGAAGTCTGTTTCATCTGATATAAGCATTGCTGTTCCTGCCTTCTTTTTTGGTCCATTTGCTTGTAGGATTGTTTTCCAACCTTTCATTTTCAGTCTATGCTTATCTTTTGTAGTTAAATGTATTTCCTGGAGGCAGCAGAAAGTTGGATTTTGTTTTTTAATCCAGCCTAGTACTCTGTGTCTTTTCATTGATGAGTTTAGACCATTTACATTTAGGGTTAATATTGACACGCTGGAGTCTGTTTTTGACATTTTGTTTATCTTTTCTGTGATTGTATTCTTTGGTTTATTCTGATCTTAGTCATTCCCCTGATGATTTGGGCTTTAGGACTTGTTGGAGTAGTTTTTGGCGTGGGGGTTTAGTAGTAATGAATTTCTGGAGATTCTGTTTGTCTGAGAAGGTCCTTATTTTTTCTTCATAGCGGAAGGAGAGCTTTGTGGGATAAAGTATTCTTGGTTGGCATTTGTTGATTTAGAGTTTTCTGATTATGTCAGTCCATTCTCTTCTCGCCCGTAGTGTTTCTTTGAAGTCTGATGTCAGTCTGATTGGTTTTCTTTTATAGGTTAGCTATTTCTTCCCTTTTGTTAGCTTCATTATTTTTTCTTTGTCTTGCACTCTTGTGAGCTTAACTATTATATGTCTTGCTATGGGTTTCCTTTCATTATGATAGTATGG
Organism: Scalopus aquaticus; assembly: GCA_004024925.1. Classification (NCBI taxonomy): domain Eukaryota; kingdom Metazoa; phylum Chordata; class Mammalia; order Eulipotyphla; family Talpidae; genus Scalopus; species Scalopus aquaticus. The sequence goes on along the minus strand of PVIJ01001170.1, from coordinate 203,251 downwards.
TGTTCTTCTAGCTTCTTGTATGTCTATTTTTCACATCTTTCCTTGTGTTTGGGAAATTCTCCTCGATTATCTGCTTGAACAGTTCCTCGGTTCCTTGGTCCTTCTCCTCACCTTCAGGGATTCCTATGACTCTTATATTTCCTTTTTTCACAGTGTCAGAGAGTTCTCGAAGTCTTTCCTCATTCCTTTTCCCTCATGCTTCTTTTTCCTTCTCTTTGTTGCTTCTTTTTATGTCTTTATCTTCGAGAGTACTGATTTGGTCTTCCATTTCATTGATTCTACTTTTGTTGCTTTTCTTTGAGTTCTTTAGCTTTTCCAGCAATCCTTTAATGTCGTACATTTCCTTCATTTCTTTCTTCAGGGATTCAGTTTCCTTCTTCAGTTCCCTAATTATATTTCTCATCTTCCTCTTTTCCTTTTTGTCTTCTTCATATTTTTTAATCATGACACTTTTAAGTTCCCTGTCTGGTGGGTGTTGTAGTTCTTCTGTATCATCATTGTTGGATTCTAGTAGCTGATTTTCTTTTTGTGGTGTGATCTTCCCTTGAGGGTTTATTTGGTTAGTTGTATTTTTCCTTCTCCCTGTTGTTTGTTTTCTGATTTGTTCTAGGTGTTGGGCCACTGTGTCACTGGTATTGGAAGGCATCTCTTTGGTGTGCTCCTACTGGGATGTCAGGAACTGGTGGCCAGTTCTATCCTGGCACTGTTGCACTGGACTTATACTGTAGAAAATTCCCTCCCTCATCTCAGCTCCCAGAGGGGTGGGCAGGAGCTTCAGAGGATGGTATACGGGGGTGGGGTGTGTGTGAATTCCCTCTGATTCCAGGGTTACTCTTGCTGTCAGGGTCCCCTGTATCTATTTCTTTCCTCAGAGGCTCTCAGGGACAGCTGTCAGCTAGGAACACATTTTCCCCCTCACCTCATAGTGCAGAGACTTCCCTCTCTCATCTCAGGTTAGAGAGGGGAGAGCAGGGTCTTCAGAAAATGGCACGGGGGGTGGGGGTGAACTCCCCCTGTTTCCAGGGTGACTCTTACTAGTAGAGTCCCTTATATCTGTTCCTTTCTCAGTGGACCACAGGGACAACCATCAGCCAGGGAAGCACTTTCCCCCTCACCTTATAGTGCAGAGACTGCCCTCTCTCTTGTCTCAGCTCCCAGAGGGGGTGGAGGGGACTTCAGAAGTTGGCATGGGACAAGGGCAGACTGTCCCCATTTCCGGGGTTACTCTCGCTGGCAGGGTTCCCGGTCTCTGATCTCTTCCTTAGTGGCACGTGGGGATAGTTGATGGCCAGGCACGAATTTCCCCCTCACCATATAGTGCAGAAACTTTCCTCCTTTGTCTCAGCTCCCAGAGGGGAGGGCAGGGGCTTCAGAAGGTGGTGCGGGGGCCCGGGTGAATACCCCTGTTTCCAGGGTTACTTTCACTGGCAGGGTTCCCCTGTATCTGTTCTTTTCCTCATTGTCTCATGGGGACGACCATCAGCCAGGAACACACTTGCCCCCTCACCTTATAACGCAGAGACTTCCCTCTCTCTTGTCTCAGTTCCCAGAGGGGAAGGAGGGGGCTTCAGAACATGGTGCAGGGGGTAGGGGTGAATTTCCCCTGTTTCTGGGGTTACTCTTGCTGGCAGGGGTCCCCTGTATCTGTTCCTTTCCTCAGCAGCTCTCAGGGACAACAACTGGCTAGGAACATACTTTCCCCCTCACCTTATAATGCAGAGACTTCCCTTTCTCCCCTTTTTTTTAGCTTTTAGGTGAATAATAGACTCTTGCTCTTTTTATAGCCTATAACAATCAAATTTAAAGATTTAGGCAGGTTTGAGTCTTATTTCTAAGTATAAAATTTTTTTCACATTCCTTCCACTACCCTAAATTTACCTCTCTCATGGTTCTTAATGAAATATTCTCATTTTTTTTCATTTATCATGTCACTATTTCATCTCTGAATCTCCAGGATAGAGTTTGGTGCTGAATCATGCTAGACATTTCATAAATCTTTGTTTCTTACACCTTTTTTTAACCTCCCCCTCTTCTCTTGCTCTGGTGTCCAAGATATCTTAAGAAAATAGAAGTTACAATATGCACTATTAGATTACAATATGCACTAATAGATGCACTATTCTTGAATTTAAATACAGTTGGTATATTTAATCTAATAGGTATTGCTATTTAGAGTTAGGATGGTCTTTGAGGTCATCTTGTCAAACTTCAGTCTGGAGGTTGGAATTTCTTTTATCTGTTTCTTTCAATCTTCCTCCATTATATGCTGAATCATCCTCACTGAGCAGTAATGAAGCAATGTGCACTACTGGGAACTTCTGCTGTTTGAAATCTCTTTTAATATGCACATGAATTCCAGTTCTTTTTTAGTTTCATCCACTAATTCTAATTTATCCATCAATAGCATGTGTTTCTGGGGACTCTGTGTCACCCAAGATTATATTTAAGATATTTTTTTGTGTGTGCACAAGGACACTGTTCTGGGAAGAGGGTCAATAAGTTTCATTATGTTTTAATTCAAACTCTAAATGAAACAAAAGGCTAAAAGTCATTGGTCTCACAACAGCTCAGAGAATCCTGGCTTCCTTTAATTTTTGGCAGTTCTCCAAATATCTGAGAATAAGTATAATCAATTTTTTTTTTATTTTTGGTACTTGTACAATGAAACCTTCACAATCATTTAAATCACATGATGCAGTGGCTATTTGAGTAGATTGATGCTTTGACTAGCTCATTCTAAGTTTATTTATTATAAACCTATTCATGTACATACCTATAAATAAAAAATGGTCAGTTAGGAAAACAAAACAGTATATTCAGTAATCTCTATTGATGGGAACTAGAGGTATATTGTGTTTCTGAAGAAATGGTGTGTACATAGTAATATAGTGAATTTTCTCCTTGCTTTTGTATTTATTTATTTAAAAAGATTTATTTACTTATGCATACAAGCTGGGGTACAGGCCAGAGGCGTGGGGCAGCAAGAAGGTTCACCTGAGACAGAGTGGGGAGCAGAATAGGCAGATTGACATAAACACACTGCTGAGGGGAGCAGCGGGCAAGGCAGGAGAGGTCTGTCATGCCATATGGGAATCTCCCTGGCTAGGCGTTGCCCACAGCTCCACAGTGCAGTGCTTAACCTCTGCGCCACCAAGGAGGCCCTCCATACTCTTGTATTTAATCCCACACTTGTAAAGTTTCAGTCACAAAGAATGGGATCAAGTCAGTAGGATTTTTGCTTTCACCGACAAATGCATCAACAGTGTTTATAGAAACCATTTTAATCCTTGACCAATTTTTAGAAAACACTATTTTGCATAAAATTGTTATGCCTCCATAAAAAGTGTCAGAAGTATCAGTATGTTGTGAGAAATTCAAGGCTATTTTTATAGCAGGTAGATTTTCTTTATTGTTTATATGATAATTTAGATATGTTAGGCAAATTATATAAAGCTAATATTATATAAAATATTACTATGCAGTGTATCAATTATCAATGTTCAGATTTTGGTATATCTTTTTGCAGAATAAAATTTGCACATTGATCCCTATATTCATCAGTATATTATGAATGTCCTTTCAGGAGAGTTAATATAGATCTACCTTTTTTATTTTAAATTATAACATAGTATTACATTGATTGAATGTACTAATTTATTTAATTTGTCTAAATAAACTTTTTTTTTACAATTTTTTGCTTCTATAACTGACAGTGTAAATCTAGTATTATACATTTTCCAATTTAATTTAAGACAAATGTATATTCCTACTGGGTAGTGAGTTGCAATCTTCTGCTTTTGCACATGTAGGCTCAACTGGGTTATCAAAACCCATTTTAGTGTTTTTCTTATCTGTTAGGCAAACTGGCATGTATTCTTGCTTTATTTGTTTTTTAAACAGGGTTTATCTCATTACAAAATACCACTATTTCAATCTAGAGGTAATAATAGGGTCAATGTGAATTATCCTGGTTTATGTGACTTGTGATTTCATGAATAATAGGGTTACTTTAAGAAGTCTGCAAATATTCTGTGGTTTTGAAATAGCCCTTGCTTGATAATTAAAAGAAAATGAATTCAATCCATCTCTGTAAGGATGAAATACATTCTCATACTCTTACAAGGATGGAAGACACTGCATAAACATCAATATCTATTATAGTAAATTCCCAATTTGAGGACTATGAAGGTGAAAAAAAGGGGAACATAGTGGTGAGAAAGAAAGGATTGCTGGATTCACAGATAATGGAGAAGCTTCATTTTGTCTAAAAGCTTATATGACTTTGTTACACGTGGTTTCCATGATATGCTTTAAAATAAAATGTAAAAGTAGAATTCAAGTGACATAAAATAGATCTTTTAAAAATAACACCCTAATTTAAAATACAGTATTAAGAACAAAAAGTATTTTAAAAGAGGGTAGAAAGAGCAGGAAAACCAAAATTTAGATAAGTTGATAATAAATCATTTCCTGAAAATTACATTACTGTTCTTATTCAATTATTTTAATTATAATACATCTTGGAATTTTTTTCTTTTTTATTTCATATTTTTTTCACATGTAAAAAGCCAGAAAATGGAGACACTGAAATATGTGTAATAGAGTTGTTTAAACTTGACAAAGAAAAAAATTCTATATTGTATCTTAAATATGATAGCCAGCATTTATTGTATTAGAAACTGGAGTTGAGGCTTTCTTAGAATGTTCTCTGATCACAAATCAATGTACATTCTTCATCAGTATTAGCCACCCACTCCTGACTCAGTCTTGGTGGGTATCTGGGTTAGCTCAGTTTAGTAGCACACATGCCATATCACACCTCCTAGTTTCAGCTTTTTTATGAAGTATGTTAAGATCATGACATTTGTCTTACAAGGAAATTGTGCTTTGTTGAGGTACATATTGGCTTCCTTATTTTTTTAAAAAAGATTTATTTATTTATGCATACAAGAATTGGGATGTAGGTCAGAGGGTATGGATGGTGAGAGAATTCACAAGGGACAGAATGGGGGGAAGAACAGGCAGATCGACTGAAGTACACTGCTGAGGGGAGCAGCAGGAGAGACAGGAGAGGTCTACTGTGCAGTGTGGGAAGTTCCCTGACAGGGATCGAACTCCTCCTGCAGTGGCTCTGGATAGCTTCATAGTGCTGAGACTTAACCCATTGCGCCACCAGGGAGGCCCTTGGCTTCCTTACGTTGGCCTAAGTTTGCTAAACCTTCTCCATGCTAAGTCATCTTCCTTATTGATAAAAAAATGTTTACTTCTATCTTCTACTATTTTATATGATCTTATTTTTCTTGTCCTAGATTTATGCTTTTTAGGCAATGTTCTTACTTTCATCTTAATGAAGCTACAATACAATAGAAGGGTAAACTTTACGTAAGCCTCATTTCTTAACCAACACCATTAAATGTATTTTCCCTAGAGTAAAAACACTTTCTATCTAGATCATTTTGGCAACATTGGGAAAAAAAATATATATTTCTTACCAATATTTCCTGTAAAATCAGGACAAATTTATGGAATAAATCAATCTCAATGGCAAATACTTCCTTATGTAAAGGGTATGAATTCTCTACAACAAAAGTCATGTACTAGAAGAAATAATAACAACTCATTATTTTGAGTGGCATCATTTTAGAGTTTTCCTGTAATTGAAATTACTACTCCAAATATTCATGAAAAAATAAAACATATGTAATAAAGTTTCCCATAAGTCTCTTAATTATGTTCTAAATAATGAATATAGTTGCTGATGAAAGAAAGGTATTATGATTTTGATAGGAAGACTGTGGAAAGATGTCATTATGCCTGGAAAAGTAACCAGGGAGTTTGGTGGGGATTGCTTGTAAACAATTAGGGTTGATTATAGCAAAAATTAACTGGATAGAAATGTCTATGATGGTACTGAGTGTTACATTTACTGTATATCTGAGAGTGACATTTTATGTCATTATAATTTTTTATAAACATTTCATTTATAAAATTTTTATGATTATTTAATGCTTTTTATAAACATTTTGTTATGATTTTTATAAACAAACTTTTGTGTTGAAATGATTCTAAAAGTTGAGTGTTAAAATCTAAGCTCCTTTATAAGGTTATATCACAATAAACAATATTCCTCAATTTGGGTCATAGTGATGTAGAAAGTAATTGAAATTTTTAGTGATAATAAGAATTATAAAATACGAACCTCATTGTAAGCTAGATTTTCAGTGGAGTATATTTTACAATAATATCAAAATATTTGTTTAAATTATGATTAGAAAATGAAACCATATTTTCACAATTGGTATTTTTACTGTGACTGAACTATTCAATAATTATCATTATTTCGAATAAAATTATTCAAAGTCAGAGGGTATGGATGTGCCTTCTATGTATAAGTGCAGATTTATGAAAAACATTAGATCTTTTTCTAAGAATGATTTTAAGTTGAAAAAAAATAATATTTTAAAATTTTGCTTTGCCCAGCAAGGATGTTGCATAGAGTATATAACCTTCTCAGAAGGCTACTTTTAATTCACAGAAAATCAGTGCTTAATCTATGTCATCATTGGGTTCAAAAAAATCCAGAAAAACAAGTCATTTCTTTAAAATAGTTTGTGGGATGAAACAAATGAGAAAAGGATGTGCAGACAACTTCTTCTTGCAATTATCCCTATGGACTTTCATAATCACCAATGACGTAAAACATTCATAAATTACTAAAGGTGATACCATCCTTCTTGTTTAACTACATGTCACAATTCTACAGACCATGTTATATCTAGTTTTTATTCTATCTAGTTTTATTTCATTGTGTGCATTGATTGGGATGTGTGTAAATATATATATGTATTTATATATAAACACATGGAAATTGAGCTTTCTGTTACAATACTAAGAACAAATTAAATTTGTCAATTGCTATTTGAGTCTATGTTTATAGATTGTTTTACAATAATCCTATGAGACAGGTAATATTTTCATTTTTCACATTTTATTCAGCTAAACAGAAATGTAGTACATTCAAGCACAGACTCACGGGGAAGAAATTGACATTTGTTCAGTACCTTCTAAATTAAATAGAAAAGTTATTAAGTTGTATATTTATACTCTTGTTTAATATTTATAAAAGTTTGAAGAGTTTATTATTTTTCCTGTTCTACAGGGAATTAAACTCAGAAATATTAGGTACATTAGTTAAGACTGCGAAAGTAAAGTGTAAAGAACTGTAAATCTTAAGGTCCGAATATATGTCAATGTACATGAAAAACGTTTTGTGAGACTTGAAATACTTCAACTTCTGTAATATTATGATTCAAATTTATGCTAATACACACATGAAAATAAAAATATATGACTTATAAATATATGACTTTCTATATTCACTTCTACCATTAAGTGTTGGGAAATATTTTATAAATAAATTAAACTAGTTTATTATCTATAAAAAATTTATTTTTAGTACCATACACTAAGGAATAAAATGGACAAAGATCTACCCTGTAACAACTAGTTGAGTCACTTGAAAAGTTGTTATTTTTATTATCATTGCCAAATGGAGCAGAATTTATAGGTGAATGAAGAATGCAAACTATTGAATCAACATAAAAACACTGAACTAAAAATTCAGTGATATTACCAAGATATTTAATTAGTTTCAAAATAATGAGTCTATTATTTCTGCCATTCTTTGGATTCAATTAGATTCAATTATTTATACCTGGTGAAGAGTTAATACAGCTTTATTGCTTATATATATATATATATATATATATATATATATATACACACACATATATATATGTATGTACATGTGTATATAGATGTGTGTGTGTGTGTGTGTGTGTGTGTATTCTCTTGTAAACCAGTAGGGAAAGAGAGGGGTGCCAAATGATATTGGTAATATTTTACAACAAATACATATTTCTCTTTTAAATATACTGATTTTTTTCCCTTAATATACATAGTACAAATTGTTCTGGAAAAATATTTTCTTTTTTTTGTTGAAGTGACAGTGCATTGTAACAGTATATATGTTTCCAGGAAAACTATTTTCATGTCCACAAGTTCATCATTGCTTAAGTTACCTATATTAACAAATATAAATAATATATTCAACTGTTCTGAATTTGTGTAGACCACAATGAAAAATGGTGAACACAGTCAGAACTAATGTACATAACCATCTCAGAGACTTCGGGGCGGGGGAAGCCTGACCACCAAGAGAAATCTCTGCACTATTCATTTCCATACAAATATTGATCAAAGCCACTGATCTAATATCATAAACAATGACAGTTCAGTAAATGTAGTACACCAAAATCGCATACTTCTGGAATACTACTATCTGTAAGTGGTTTAGCATCTTTTATGAATGTTATTATTTAATTCATTTCTTTATGACAGAAAGATTGGAATAGAATGAAGTTTAGTAATCTGGAGTCAGACCAAGATAAAGAAGCAAATACTCAAAAAGGTTATTTTCTAAAACTAACACAAAATCCCATTGGAAGTAAGAATCAAATTAGGCACTAATTACCAAAGCTACAAAAATGGAAAAGATAATATTAAATAAAATAACACCACACATTTAAAAATTATTAAATAATTGAATTTAAAATTTCCGTATGAGCATGGATAGCTTCAAGTATATACTTGAAGCTAGAGTGATAGCTATAGGGGATCATAATTTCCTATGTATGGAGGCGATGATCTTGCATATAATTGAAAACATTGAGTATAGATTGGAAAAATGAAAAATTTCTGATAACAATTCTCAATACAAAACTAACAAAGTAACATTCAACCATACAATTCATCATGTTGATTGATGAAAACTTAGTGAGAAATGCAATAACATAATCAGAGTGTAGGTGTTTCTTGAACTCATAGTTTTCTCTGAAGTTTTAGAAAATCCTTTAAAATTCAGTATTTTATTGAGATCCTTTTTGTTTGAACTTGGAATCTACTGCATAACTCATGACATTGAGTTGGAATCATGAAATACTCCCTGTGATGGTCTATACATGGCCCCAGTGATGGTCTATACAGCAGAATAATCCAAGTTCGTGTCTTCTGCTTTTCTTTCTTCTCCTAGCAACTACACCCCGGTTTGTGAACAAAGAGTAACACAATATAGTAAAACTAAAATGAAGCCTATGCTGACTAGTTGGATTAAAAGAATAGTTACAAGAGTGGAATATAGAAAATTAGGGGCATAGGGCTTTATAGTTCAGAAAAATTTTGGAATTAATGAAAGAACTACTAAGAATGTCCATTCGTGAGTATGGACATAAATACCTATTTACTGTGAAGAGAAAATATTAGAAGGTCTATGTGGAATAAACAAAAAGGAAAGTAAATTTGATTTAATAAATTAATTTGCTCAATCAGTAAATAAACGTTGCATGAATACCTGCCACTTGCAAGGCTTGTGCTGGCCTTGTAGATAAAGATGAATAAAACATGTTTCTTGCCTGGGGGCACTCACAGTCATGGTCTGGTGAGTGATAATAAAAAGCCAACTACACAGAGAGAGGGATTTGTATGATCAGTGTGTTGGGAATTAAAGTCTGGTAGGCCATCTACCCACAACGGTTGATTTATTGATTTTTATCTTATCTTATTCCAGAAAGAATGTTTTAGGAATGAGCTCGACACAATGAAACAAACATGAAATCTGGGGTATTAAGGAAAAAGAAAAAGTAGTGCTTACAAAGGTGCAAATAAATATGCATCTCTTCTTCTAAGAGATAAACTACAACCCAACCAAGAATGAAGTGGGGATAGACAAAAAGTGCTAGGAAAAAAACAGGTGATGAGTAGCATGTTGGATTCTTTGAGACAAAGAAGAATAAAAGAGTTTTCAAATTTTGTTAAAGTTCTTTGGTAAGGCTTTGAAAAGGTAAGTATCACCTCTCAGTATGAGATGAAATCCACAAATGCTTCAAACTCTTCAAAAAAGAACGAGTGGCACTTTTCCTATTTTCTCTTTGTTTACATATGTGAGTTTTGTCATTTGCTCCTTATCAAATCTCTATGACATTAAAAATGAAAAGATATGAAAAGCTGAAATCACTTATTTTCTTACAGCTTCAGCAGAGATGTGGTGAAAAAAATATTTGACATTATCTTGACTCTTGAACTCACTCTCAGATCAGCTACAAATTTGTCTGATGGCCTGAGGCATTGAAACACCACAGATCTCTGCAATCATTTCCTGCCATATTGAAACCCAGTTATCCCACTTTCCCAGGTGTCCCAATGACCTATATTACTGTCAACGACAGAGTTGCTTCAGCTTTAAGTTTGTACTATCTGCTGGGTTAGCAGTCTCAGAAATTCATTTTAACATTTAGCTGTAAATGTGCAGTGCATTTTATTTTTATTTTTTAAATATTTATTTATGCACACAAGAGCTGGGGTGTAGGCAGGGGTGTGGGGTGGTGAGAGGGTTTACCAGAGACAGAGTGGGAAGCAGAACAGGTGGATCTACTGAAATACACTGCTAAGGGGAGCATCGGTTGAGTCAGGAGAGGTCTGCCGTGCCACGTGGCCTCTGGCTGGGGATTGAACTAGTGCTACAGTGGCTGTGGATTGCTTCATAGTGCTGTGACTTAACCTCTTGTGCCACCAGGGAGGTCCCATGTGCAGTACATTTTAATCTGGGGGTTGCTCTGCTCACTTACTATTCATACTTACACTTGTTTTATTGGGTTTAAGTGCAAAACAATGAGCGCCACCTGTTGTATGTGATGTAAGAAGAGCATATTAGCACAATGACATACTCTTTCAGAGGGTGATTCAAACTAATTGGTTAAGCAAAATTTCTAAAAAGCCTTATTTTTATTAATATCTGCATATGTTTGTTTCAATGATTTTATTATCAACAAATACTGAAAGGAAATTATTTAGAATATCTAAAGATTTAGAAATAAAGATTCCTATTCTGTTTGCCTTATTTTTAAAAGAACTTTTTTTTTAAAGCAGTTTTAAGATCACAGAAAAGTTCAGAGGGTGCCACAGAAATTTCCACCATCCAATTACTCTCACACATGTGTTGCCTCTGCTTATTGACATTACTCAGTAGAGTGGTTTGTATGATCGCTCAACCCATATTGACAAAATCAACCGAAGTCCCTAGTTTATATTAGGGGTCTTTCTTGGTGTTGTGCATTTTATGGGTTTAGGCAAATATACAGTGACATAAATCTATATTTACAACATCATACAGAATATTTTCACTGTCCTAAGTACTCTTGTGCACTGCCTATTCATCCCTCTCCCTTTCCTATGACAACCCTTAACCTTTTGATTGTCCAAATATTTTACCTTTTGCAGAATGTCACAATCATATAGCATGTAGCCTTTTCAGATTAATGATCTTAATAATATTAAAGTTACTTTACTATATTAAAGTTTCCTCTCTGTTTACAGTGGCACCATTGTTCCTTTTTCAGTGCTGTATGATATTCCATTGTCTGGATGGGCCATAGTTCATGTACTATTCACTTACTAAAAGATGTCTGGGTTTGTTTCAAATTTTAGGAGTTATGAATCAAACTTCTATAAAGATTTGTGTGTAGGTTTTATTGTGGATACACATTTTCAACACTTTTGGATAAAGCAGCATAATTTCTGGATTGCATGGTATGAGTATATTTAGTTTTGTAAGAAACCACAAACTGTTGTTTAATGTGTAATTGTTATGTTGAAGTATAACTTTAACAAAATGTTCAAGGTTCTTTATTTTAGATTTTCTGTAACTTAAAAATGATACGCCTAGGTATAGTGTTCTTTTGTTTGTTTTGCTATTTTGCATTTATTATGCTTATTTTCTGAGCTACCTGAATCTGTAGTTTGGTGTCTGATATTAATTTAAGGGAAATTACTAGCCATTATTATTTCAAATATTTCTTTCATTTATTTCTCTCTTTTTCCTGATATTTCCATAAATGTGTTACAACTTTTTTTTTTTAAATTGTTCAGCAAGCCTAGGATAATCTCTGTGTGCTTTTTTTACATTTCCAGTCTTTGTTCTTTTTGCTTTATATTTGAAGGTTGCTAGTGAGCTAGCAAGTTTGGAGATTCTTTTTTTCAGCTATCTCCAGGCCACTTGTAAGATTATTTTGCTATGGTGGTGTTTTTTATTATATTTGTTTTGGGATCTTTCTTGGGATTTTCATCTCTTTACTTACATTACCCTTTTATTTTTGCATCTGATATTAATTTTATCCATTAGAGTCCTTAGCATATTAATCATAATTGTTACAAATTTCCATTCTGATAATCCTGGTATCTACAAAATTTGGTTATGTCTCTTCAAATTGTGCTTCATGCCATTTTGGTCAGCTTCAAGGTGATGTTTTCTTGATAATCAGTATCAGGTAAAATAAATTACTGTAAATAGGTCTTTAGTAATGTAGTGAGATAGGGTGGGGGAGGGGAAGAATTTTACCATCCTATGATTAGGTCTCAGTCTTTTGTTGAGCTTATGCTAATGTCTGTGGTCCTCAGAAATGATTTTACTTTTTCCAATCTCCTCTTAGGTGGGGGAGATGGCTAGAGTTGTTTGCTGTTGGATATTTTCTTTCCCCCAGGTGAGTTAGATTTTGATAAAGTTCCTGCAGATTAAACTCAGGTTAATTACTTTCTCCTGAAGTCAGGCCTTATTAAGAAGGAGAGGACACTCTAGTATATTTCAAGATGGCTCCTTTCCTCTGTCTGCCAGAAGTATTAGGGGATTTTTCTTCAATATACTCTGGGCACTTGCATGATCTTCTGGAAGATTCTCACAAAAATATGGTGCCTCCTTGTGGCTGGGTCTCCTTGGATTTTTCAGCTTTCAGTGTTGTTCATGGAGAGCCTCTAGCATTTTTGTAAATTACCGTCCTGGATTTCCTACCTCTCATTGGTTCCTGAGGTGGCTTTAGACCTTGAATCTCTGCTTGGTAAGTGTTATTTTTCTGTATTTTGCATTTGCTTGTGGGTCTGTTCAATTTTGGGACCAGCAGTTTTCCCTATGTCCTCATCTTTCATTCATGAATTCTACAATGGTTGTTCAAATTTGAGTATATTCAGATTTTGGCTTCTTTTTTTTTTTTTTAGGCTAGGATGCAGACCAGGAGCCACAATTCTGTGCTATACAGAATTTTTTTCCCTAATAACATTGAGTAATTAAATATCCTCTTACGTTTTCTATGTAAAGAAAGGTTAATGATATTGACAGTCCTAGGTTATTTTATTATCAACTGTTCAAATACAGAAATACTAAGAAACCTTTATACAGATTCCTCTTATTCCTGTTTGGTTTGATTTAGCAGGTCATTTTTGGAATCTGGGAATGATATTATTAATTCATATGGGAAATTTTTTTAATATTCCCAGGCCCCCAAAAGCCTGCCATCTGAATTCTAGTAATTAAAGATGGTCAGGAGGAGGAAGGAATTCCTGGGTCTAAGCATCTTCAGTGGTTTTTATCAATCTTTTGTCTTGAGTTTTTTGGGTTTTTAAGTTTCTTCTTTGATTTCCTTGTTTACTCAGTGGTCTTTCAGTAGTGTATTGTTCATCTGTGTATTAAAGTGTTTCCTTGTTTTGTTTTTAAAGTTGAGCTATAGTTCCGTCCCTTCAAGGTCAAAGATACTTGGTATGATTTCAGTCTTCATGAATTTGGTGATGCTTGTCTTGTGATCCAGTATGTGGTCAACCTTGGAGAATGAACTGTGTGCACTTGAGAAAAATATATATTTGGCTTTTCTTGGGTGCAGCACCATTTAAATTTCTTCTAGACCCAGGTGGTGTGTTCTTTGTTTAAAGCGATTATGTCCTTGTTTATTTTCTATTTTACTGAACTGTCCATTGACGAGAGTCGGGTGTTGATGCCTTTAACCACATAGGTATTTTTTCCAATGTTTTCAGATTTGATAGCAGTTATGTGATGTATTTTGGTGCCCATTTGTTTGGTGAATATACGTTTTACTGTTGTATTGTTCTCTGGATCATTTTGCAGTGTCCATTCCTGTCGCTTGTTACCTTTTTAAGCTGAAAGTCTATTTTGTCTGATAAAAGTATGCCTGTTCCTGCAATCCTTTGGGTGTCATTTGCTTGCAGGATTATTTTCCACCCCTTTACTCTCAGGCTATGTTTATCCTTGGTACCCGGGTATGTTTCCTGGAGGCAGCAGCAGGTTGAATTCAGTTTCCTAATCCAGCTAGATACTCTGTATGCTTTTATTGGTGAGTTCAGTCCCTTAACATTTAGAGTGATTACTGATATGTACAGGCCCCTAACTGACGTTTTGTTCCTAACTTTGTGGTTCTATTTTTAATTCTTTATTCATCAATCCAGAACTCAGCACTTAAGTTTTAAATTGATGGTTTTCTAAATTGCCGTATTGAGACTTCAAGTTTCTATTACTTCATAGACTACTAATTTTCTTTAATTCTCCATGCCCAAACAACCTGAAATACCAGTTTGTCATGAAATATAAACTTTAGGTATATAAATATGGTAGACTTTTTCTAAAATTCAGATTCCACCTACCCAAAGAACACAAAAACATTAATTCAAAGGTTACCTGTGCCCCTGTGTTTATTGTATCGCTATTTACGATAGGCAAGATATGGAAACAACCCAAATGCCCCAAAATATCAAGAGGATGTGATCTATATACACAGTGGAATATTACTCAGCATTCAAAAAAGAAACTCGTGCCATTCGCAGCAACATGGATGGAGCAAGGTTATGCTCAATGAAATAAGCCAGAAAGTAAAAGGAAAATGGATGGTTTCACTTATACAAGCAATGTAGGGAAACCAAGTAAAAGATCAGGAAAAAAATATATATAATAAATTAAAAATCAAAATCAACAGGCAACTATAAATCAGACATTCTGCAGGGGAGGGGGAGGAAAAGTGATCAAAATAGGGGAGGGAAGAGCACAAGGGACAATGGAGATGGTGCACTGGTGAACTGGTGATGGGAATGTTATGGAAACTACATCTGAGAGGAGAAAGCATGCATTGTACAAAAATGTAGAATGATGTAAAATATACATAAAATAAATTCAGATTCCATAATCCATAATGAAATTTGTATTATCATAACTTCCTTTTCTCCTTATTTATATTAAATTATTGAAATCTCTTGAGTTCTAGAATTTCATAATTTAGAATATTAATTTAATAAATACTATGTATAATTTATACTAGATGTTAAGAATCACTCAACGTATTGAATGATGTGTCCTAATGAAATGCAGTTCAGAGGAGAATTTTTGGGACATTGTTCAAAAGTTATCACAACATATTAATATAATTTTATATCTATATTATGGCAGTCACATTTCAAGAGATCAAAGGTATGTTTTTTTATATTGACTCTTTCAATTCCCATTTCATAACTCATAGACTTCCTTCTATACTCTGGAGTCAGCAAAGTTAAATTTCTACCTTTTTTTTCAGACTTCTGAAACCCCCATCGTAAGCTAGATTTCTTCTGAAGAAACATGTAAATTATATTAGAAGGGCAAAGGTGAGCAATGTGAGGGAATAACTAGAGAAATGATTACTCTGTAGAACAGAGTTATAGTGGGCACTGTGGAACAAAATCTAGTGTACAGTCCCTAGCAATCCAGGAACTGAGCGATGGGTGCGCTGGGTGCAGTGGGCTTACACAGAAACATTCCTGTGGTGTGGCTGTATATTTCTCTGAGATTTACGCTTCTTTTTTGGCTGTGTATCAACCAAACTTGTTTTCCTGGCACTCAAAGAAATTTTCAATGTTACCTTAATACTCTGAAATGATTTCCTTCCTTATTAATCAAGCTAAGGGAATTCTATCTTTATTAAACACCTTGACAACAGGATATTGCAAGTTTCCATTAAGTTCTTTTCTCAGAAACCTAGGTTTTTAATGATACTGAATTTGATTTTTGTATGCTAATTTATGAGCTTTTGGGGCCCAAATCCCATAATTATGCAATTTTGGAATCTTCATCATTCTGTGGTAAAAGACTAGAATTTGATTTCTAGTAGTTTTTTTTTTTTAACTTGAACTCAAGAATCCAGATCAATGGCAAATCCTCTTAAAACATTTTCCTATCCCTTTTCCATAAACTACAGAAATTTTTCAGATCTGGACTTTATGAAACACCTCTAGCAAATAATAGTTTTTAAAATCCTAGTCCCTTACCATCAAGATCTTGTATCAGGGCCTTAGGGGTTGCAGGTATCATAATAATATTTGTTATTATCTCATTTTTCTTTTCTTCATTTCTAGTGAGTGTGGCATTTACTTTCTCTATTTTGAGTTCATAAATACTAAAACTTAATTATACTTTTCTGTGACTTATAGTTAGATCGCAGGTCATATAAATTTGTCTATGTAAGTCCATGCTTAAAATACCTAGCTACATTAATCAAAAATGATTAGTGTATTCTCATTAGATTGCTAAATTTATGAGCTAATGATTTCTGAAAAAAAAATGGCAGTGATTGATGTGTAGTTGGGCAGTGTGGGGGATGGGAAAGATGTATCCAAGGAGAAAAAATATTTTTATGCATTTCTGGCACCATCTAAGGCAGAAGCTATTTTGTTTTGAAACACTATAATTGATTATCTAGAACTGTGATGTTCATAATGGCACCTACTGGCCACATATGGCTCTTGGAATTTAAATTATTTATGTTAAATAACTTAAAATTTCAGTTCAACCAGCCATATTCAAGTACTCTGTAACCACATGTGTTAATGCCTATGAATGGGACACCTACTATCTGTTGGTTTACTGTTGTAATCATTGGCATTAATGGAACAGATGGTGTACTTATATGTGAAATATAGAGAAAGAGTCAGATAAAGTCAAACCAATAACACACTGGAAATCTGACTGTAGTACTGAAGCTAACAGATGGGTTAGGAGGAGGGGAGAGAACAAAGTGGGGAGGGAATAAAATGGATTATGGGTGCTTTCATGGTGGGTGTGGAGTGGGATCATATATCTCTAAATCATATTTGATGTCACCACAATAATTTTTTTTTCTGCAAGTAAATGAAATGTGTCAATTGATTTTTTTTTTCATCCTATCTCACGAATGTCTTAAACTAGATATCTGTTAAGAATATCACTTAGCTAACTTCATAGGACTTTTTAAAGCCCCACTAATGGGGGTTTATGTAATGGTGCAGATGCAAGTTCAAATTATTGTGGATAATATTTTCAACCCTGTCTGCATTGTTTAATGAGACAATGAATTCAGTTGACATCAAATGTGTCATGTCTTATAAATCACTGGGTTATTAACTTTAACAGGGTGAATGAATGTGCTGCTCTCATCTCCGTTTCACAGCATTAGTGCTCTAGCTAATAGTCAGGGAACATAGGGTAATAATCCCTATATTGTTGAATGATAAGTAGAGTGACCCTCTGATGTATGAGGATTTGTAAGGAAGGTAAGGAAGGTGCAGCTTATGCACATGAGAAAAAGAGAAAAATATTATGAAACTTTAGCTCAAAACTGAGCATTCCATTTTCTCTTCACTCTCTGTTCAATCAGGTCATTAATAAGATGACAAATTAAAATTTGTATTTATAGGCACAACTTATTCAGTGGTGGTTATTTCCCTAATCTTTGACTTTATGGATTTTAATTTTAGTGTCATAGTGAGAAAAACAGTACAGTTTGTATATTTCTCCATGTTTTACTCAGAGAGCATGTTCCAGTGAGTGCATTTATTTCCTGGAGACTGAGATTGCCACTGAATAAAAAGTACACTGTAATATTGTTCTTGTATTCCAAAGAGTTAAAATAACCTTAGTACCTTAGTGGTTAGTCTCTGCATGGTTGGATAACTGAAGTTGATTCTATATAGCTCAGTATATTTTGGACTGATTTGACATTTATTATAGCTAGACTGGTTAAGGGTCTGAGCAAACAAATTCTGCATTTCAGAGACTAATTGATGTATCAAAAGAACATAGCTGTCATAGCTCAGAAGAAAAGGCATTTAAGTTCCATAGACACAAGATACTAGTGTCTGTTATTGCAGTAACAAACCAAACCTATAAAATGTGGAGTGAGTGGCGCAGCTATGCATATATAATCCTGTTTTATTTAATATCTCTGCCTTGTTATAGTGTGAATCTAGCCTCAGGCATTGGGCTGAGGAGGTACCATTAATCAGTTGCCAAATGGCCTAGATTTAAGATTCCTTTCCACTCATAGATTTGTAAGCCTTACCAAACAGACCATTCTGAGCAGAATAGGAAACACTTTACCTTTTCTCTTGACTAGATTAATTACATCTGCAAGATAAAGTTCCTGCTTCTGAGTCACACTTGTCATTGAGTTATTCTGCAAGCTTAAATCACATGATATTTCCCCCATCCTCTAAAAAAACTGGAATTTCTGAGTCATTAGTGGATAAGACGGAGAAATTGAATGTGAGGTAAAACACAGACCAGCATTAATAATATGGTGGTATTTCAATTTTTGCTGGATGAACTAATCTTGGTGACTTTGTGCTGTGATACTTACTTGTCTATGCTAATTAGAAAGAGAAGGGAAAGAAAAGTTTCCTGCCCTTTTGTCCCTCCTGGATTTAAAAACACTGAACAGATGCAGTGATATAAACCTGCATTTAAGTCCCTTATATTTTTCTTTATAGACACAATTGTGCATTGTGCTCTTCCTGCATTTGTAATTAGAGGTTGAAACAGATGGCAAAGGCTCGTGTAAAGGGATGTCCATTAAAATAACTTATGCTGCCAAGTGATTATTTACTCCAAGAGGGTAGCTCAATTTCTTCCATGCAAAATAAAGCAGCAGCACATACACATTTTGAAGGAACTTTGTTGCCCTGGGCAACTATCACGGTAGCTGGACCATACATTGGAAATAATAAAACTGAAAAGTGCATAAATAAGTTCATCTTAAAAAAAAAAAGAACATTGTTGGAGGTGGGAATTGAGATTCAGGTGGAACCTTCAAAATAGAACGTAATATATTAACCGTATCTGCTCTTGGCAAGCTGTGACTGTACAGCAAACGTGTGGGATGATATTCTATTTTCTTGCTGAATTTTTAGCTGTACTTATAGAAGTAAATATGGTGTCAGTAGTTGTGGTTTGAGATGCATTCCTGTATGCATTGAAAGGAAACATAATTAAGATATCTTACCTAGTAAGGCAGAGCAGAGTAGTGTTTCTGAATGAGAATTTTGGGGTCACCTGTTCAGGGTTTGAAGGGTAACTGCCATTTACCTACTGAGTGACCTTTGGGCAATTAACAACTCTGTGGTTCAGTTTCTACTTATGTTGTGTTGGAATAACTGAAAAATGGTTTGTTATGCTCACCAATTGTTACTGAAATTTTAGTAATAAAAAATTATACCTTGTCACCAGAATTTTACTTAACATTCCAATATTTTATAGTCACTTAATCATTTTTAACAAAAAAAAAAACAACTTTAGTGAACAGTTTCCAGAAAAGGTAGGTAGCAATTTTTTCATATTAAGAAAATGACAGTGAGCTTCCTAAAATTCAAGGCAGATCCATATGTAACTGCCAGTCTCACATTCTACGCTTGTTTACATTGGCTTCTTGTTTTTTTTTTTTTGTAAACATGTATTTATGCATACAAGCTGGAGTGTAGGCTAGAGGTGTATGTGGGAGAAAGGATTCACCAGAGAAAGAGTGGGGAACAGAACGGGTAGATCTACTGAAATACACCGCCGAGGGGGAGCCAAGGGCGAGACAGGAGAGGTCTGCTGCACCATGTGGGGAGCTTCCTGGCTGGGTATGAATCTTGTGCTGTAGTGGCTCTGGATAGCTTCATAGTGCTGCACCTTAACCCTTTGTGCCACCAGGGAGGCCCTACATTGACTTTTGCTTAAACTTCAGGCAGGAGGGTCTTTGTGAAATAGTATTTGTGAAATAGTGTTAAGTTAGGATCTTATTCCAAAAGCATCTGTAAAAATGTGTAGTTTCCATTGTTTTATGTCATTGCTTGATAATTTTTACAACCTACTTTTTGAAGCAATAGAGAAATAGATGTTGGTGTCTTTTAAATTCATAATGCATGTGGAGAGATTTTGAAATATTTTGAATTCTGAAGTTTATTCCCAGTTTGCTTGCTATTCCTGCTGGGGATAGTTAATATACAAAGTTTATGCTTTCATTTATTTTCATAATTATATCTATTTATTGGAAGAAGAAAGAACATTGTCATAAAGAACTGCCTCTGTGATACCAGTATTCAATGTGAAAGAGTATCAGTCCACTACATACTTACTGCATGTCTACACTATTCTGCATCAGAAAGCCACATGGCCATTTGTTGGAGACTGTTTCTGGCTCCTGTTGTATTATTATTATTTTAAAGCTAGGTGATTCTTGAAGTTATGTGGAAAATGTTCTGATAGTCTTTAGAGCCTGATAATCATTAATATCACCCCTTTTTAAAGTACATCATTTTTGAAGATTATAACCAGTTGAAGTAGAATCACTATACATTGAGAGTAAAACTCCTTTTTTAATGGATACTTTTACTTCTGATATGCGGGTCTTGGTAAAAAAAAAAAAAATCTGTCTTCTGAAAAGCAATATACTTTGTGATTAAACAAATATGCTATCAGTTGTCATTTTTTTTGTATTTAAAATTCATCTACTGGTAACTTAAAAGTTGATTTTTCTAGACATATACACTAGATTGTATACTTTGCTAATTAAGGGAGCAAAATTTCAAGAAGTAGTTACCAAATGTGGCTAAAGGGAGGTTTTCCTTTGAGGATTTTAAATTTCTTTACTTTCTTGTAAAACTGAGTATTTGATTGCCTATTATTGATTATTTTCAGAGGATTTCCTTCATTAACTTTTTTATTTAGAAAAATGCCCATTTGTTCCAATTTCTTGAAATTTTTTTTCAGATGTAAACAAATGTTTACCCACCAATATATACCTAGAATAGAATCATTGGATCTTAAGACATTGGAAGTACTTGTTTCAATATATGCCCAATGATTATATCCACCTAAAATATAAGCAAAACTTAAGGCCTTCTCTCTGAAGCAAATCATTTTACCTTTTGACATATTGTGTACCAAATAATATCACATTAATAAATATTTTCTTTCAATAGTTAATTCATAGAAATTAAGTTCTTATATGCTGGTATGATTCTAAAATATTATCAATTACAATGTGGTTTGTGAGAAAATCCCATTTCCTTGCAGGTGCATAATATATTTCAATTCAGGAAACTTGCTATGTTCAAATTACTATTTAGTGTGGTCTTCCCCCTTTCCCTTATTTTAGTGGGGCAAAGCATCATGGCATGAGATAAAGAGCAAAGGGTGTAGAATTAAATTTTAATTTTAATGCCCACTTTTCCTGCTTGCCAACTTACTTGCCAACTCTGCAAACTCATTTGACTACTGTAGCCTCAGTTAATTCTTATGTAATACAAGTAATATGATTTACATATACAATCTGTATCTCAGTTTGTGTGGATCTAGTATATATAAAATGCAAAGCATAATTTATATGATTATATTTAATGAGCAAGTGCTGGAGATTGGGGTTAATTATTTTAGGAAAAAGTAGAGTCCAGTTTTTATGATAAGCAAATGGAAACACACGTGGAGTGTCACTGACAGAGTTGGGTCCCAGCCTGAGTTGTTTATTATGTGCTGAAACTGAGCTGGTGGGTGCTAGCCCAGGAAATAATTGAAGGATAAAGGAAAGAAGACAAGGAAAAACAAACAAACAAAAAAAAAAAAAAAAAAAAGAAGACAGTGGGGCATTGCCAAGCTGGACATTTTTTTTCTTTTTAAAAAGTAATAATTTTAAACTGAAGTAACATTAGGGTATACTAGGGTATACCCATTAGGTATTACCACCATACCGCACCCATCAAGAAGTAGCCCATATTCCACCACCATAGACCATTGTGCTGCCCTCCCTACCTCCCTATTCTTTCTCTGCCCCCGCCCCTCCCCCCTTGGTGTCTCAGTTCTGTAGTCTGCTATCAAGGGTTAGTTTTTCAGCTTGTTTTTACTAATTTAGTTACTTTATATTCCATATTAGTGATACACTATGGTATTTATCTTTCTCCTGACTTATTTCACCTAGCATTATCCTTTCATGCTCCATCTGTGCTGCTGCAAATGCATGAGTTTATCTTTTTTTGATCTGAGTAGTAGTCCAGTGTGTGTGTGTGTGTGTGTGTGTGTGTGTGTGTGTGTGTGTATGTATGTATGTATGTATATATGTATATACCACATAGTCTTGATCCACTCATCTGTTCTGCGGCACTTATGTTGTATCCATACTTTGGCTATAGTAAATAGTGCTGCAATAAACATGGGAGTGCAAGTTTCCTTTTGAATTAGTGTTTTTGAATTTGGGGGGGCAGTAGATGCCTAGAAGTGGAATTATTGAGTGAAAGGGCAGTTCCATTGTTTAATGTTTTAAGACGCCTCCATACTGCTTTCTATAAGGAATGGACCAGTCTGCATTCCCACCATTAAGTCAGCCAGTTTCTTAAAAGATGGGCCTCCCTGGTGGCGCAGCGGTCCGGCTGGGGAGATTCCCACATAGTGCGGCAGACCTCTCCTGCCTCGCCCGCTGCTCCCCTCAGCAGTGTATTTCGGTCTATCTGCCTGTTCTGCTCCCTACTCTGTCTCTGGTGAACTCTTTCATCGCCCCATGCCTTTGACCTGTACCCCAGCTTGTATGCATAAGTAAATAAATCTTAAAAAAAGGTAATTGATGCCCAAATCACAAGAGAATTTGTAGAATTTACTTGCTGGCTCTTCCTTTTTTTTTGGTCTGTGGTCTTTCATTGGTCAAGATCTGCCCACGAGATATTTATTCTTCTGAACATGGAGATTATTTTCCATGAACTTTCAGTGTAGCTTTTGGGGAAATAAGAGATTGGTGGAAATGATCTGTCTCACCCATAGCTGAGGCTATGGTGTTGTTAGTAGATGAAGTGATTGTGATCTTTAGGGCTTAATGACTACAAGATCATCTTGAGTGGTCAGAGAAACCCTCCAGCCATGCAGGAAGCCAGACACAGGGCAGGACCCTAAATGGGAGGTGGACACATATTGGATTGGTGTAAATTCCCCCACCTCCAAAAATGATTACACAGTTAGCCTTATTAAGTAGGAAAAGGCAAGGGACTTTTCCAAATGCATTGGATTAGTCTTATCTACTTACAGAAATTATAACCTAAGAAAGTATCCTAAATAACCAAAGTATCTTTTGATTTCCAACCCAACTTAATGGCATACTTACAAAAATATCATTTATACAAATGACTCTGCATGTTGTAAATGACCAAGATCATTATCATATAATTGCAATCATTATCATTATCTAATGGTATTTCTGAAGCGGACCACCTGCCCATTTCTAAGCAGATGTACCAAGTGATGGACTGATAAGTAGCCCGTTACATTTGGGTGCAGCTAAATAGGTTAAGGCTTAGTTTGGAATTAGACCAAGATAAACTACTATTACTTTCCTGGATAGAAAACATTTAGAAGGGGGGAGGGAATTCTATTTTAGGGTTTTTGGAATTTTTAAATATTTTCATATCTCCAAATCACGCACATTTTTGTAAACCATGCTAGCTCAATACAAATTATTAAAAAATTAAGTAGTTCTTTTTTGTGTAGTTCATCATCGAGGACATAAGAAATTATGTTGCAATAAAAATTATATTAAATCTCAATGGAAACTTGGATATGTAGAGTTTGGGGAAATAAAGAAATTGAGCATATTAGCAAACATATTAAAAATGGAAAATTACTGGTTGAAAGTATTTGCTATTAATAATGGTCTTCCTCTGAGAAATAGACAAAGATGGATAAAGACTGACTGGCTGGATCTATTATTGTCAACAAACCAAACATTCAGGGGCCTGTTTTGTGACATAACTCCTAACTTGAAAAAATTAATCCTTCTTTAAAACTCTTGATTAAATTGTGTAAATGAGATTCCAACTTAAGCAAACCAAATAAATTCTTTTTTAAACCTCATAAGTTATGCTTTTCCTACCTTGGCACATAATGTTCTCAGGATGTAGACTGTCCATTTTAGAATAAAGTACTGCATTTAACTGCTTGTCTCATGCCTAATGGAAAATGCACTGAACAATATGGTTATCCCATTGAATTTTGGAAGCATTTAGAAACACTAATAGCCTTTTATTTTTCAACACCCTTAATGATCTAATGAATATAAAATGATTTCCTCTGCAAATTAACATGACATTTTTATAACAAGAAGGATGAAAGGATTCATTATTTTACATTCTCACCTATTGCATTCTATCCTGCATTGAATGCTATCTGTTGAATTCTATTCTCAGCTTTGCATAAAAAACAGACTCTGGGGTGAAAAAGACATTTCTCTCCCTCACACATATTGATGTTAGATGAGATTGTGAAGACAAGCAATGTTTTTGGCAGACATTCCTATAATAAAACCTTCTAACTCTATAAGTATAAAAAAATATTAACTGTGAGTATAAAAAAGTGAGTCAGTTTGAATACATTTTTGAAGACCAGTTTTATTGGTAATTTTAAATAAAAACCAGTTTTGAGATAAATTATGAATTCACGTATACTCCAGGTGAAAGAACTTCTTGTTGTAATAGCTGGGTACTTAAGCAACACAGTAGACAAACTGAAGAATTTGGTCATAAGTTTTTAAACATTTGAGCAAAAGTAATGTTTGCAGAGAATTGAATGGGGGTTTATAGATACCATTTAACACAAATTTGCACATTAGAAAATCTTTAAACATCTAGTATAACAAATTATAATTTGCAAGGATAATATAACATACAAAGTTGTATAAAGGAATATATTCTAAATCAAGGATTTGGAATATTAAATAACACGGTAAATTGGTCCAAATAAAAATGACAATAATGACTTTTGGGTTAAGATGCTTATGCTATTGACTTCTTATGCTTACTGACATCTTCAATGAGCTGAACCACACCAGACTTTAAGTAATCTTCAAAGTCACATGACTTAATCTTTTTATTTGCTGCACATCTGCCATATTTTTTCTGACCTAGAGAGACAATAATCTTTCTCCTGAAGAACATATGCTATGATTTCAGGAGGGGTGGGGGTGGGGGAGGCAGAATAAAAGACAGGTGAATAAATTGAGATAATTCATATGAAGAAATGAACATTTTATACCACACAGTGGAGTCATCAAATATGTGAGTTGTTATTCCTGATCAGATAAAATGAATTCGTATTTAGGAACTTCATTAACTTGTATTCTGAAAGGCTTTTTAAAATATTGAAATTTTATTAAATTAAATCTTATGGTTATTAGAGGAATCTACATTTGAATATACATGTTTGAATTTAAGTAAATAAATCACGTTATTTTTATGTCATTCCTGAGAGCTCTAGTGCAAGTGGTGTTTATCTGCCTTTCCTAGAATGTTACATCTTCTGTATCATTTCATGCTTCCAAAGACAGAAAGAATATTATAATTTTTTTTCTTTTGTTTCACAGGTTAGAAAAAAAAAGCCAAATCCCCAAAACATAAGTATAGAAATCATAGTGGCCTTCTTACTTCATTAAATATATACATACAAAGTCAGAGCATATGTGTAATAGAGAAGAAAACCTACCCTTAGACAGTAGGAAATAATAGCCAAAGTTAAGTGTAAGCCAGTAAGAAAGTACGTGTGTGTGTGTGTGTGTGTGTGTGTGTGTGTGTGTGTGTGTGTGTATACAGAGGAAAATGGAAAAGAATATTTTATAAGGGGAGTGTAATTGCAGTCATTGTAACACATAAAATAAAAGGGAGGTGGCTCTCTCATTACCGAACTGAATAAATATGCAAGTACTGTCATTTGATTGTCTTCTATGCATGAATTGATTTGATAAAATACAGAATAAATTTCATCTACATACAATTTTTCTACAATTGTTTAGTTCATTTCTACTTGAATAAGTGTAATAACTTTACTCTTCACTTTAAAAATATCCTTTAAGAAATTATAAGGTGTAAGTTCATTGTAGAAATCTTAAAGTACAGAAAAGTAGATAGGGAAAAAGGAAAGGTTTTTGAAGTATAGATTCTAGAGAGAAATTGTTCTCACATTTTCAGTCATTCACTTGGTGACAATGTCAAGTCGAGAATGTCAATATGTTGGGAAGCTCATTTTTGAGTGCTGCTGCTCCAGTCCCTTCACTTGTCATAGCTAATATGGTGGATGGATTTTAGCATTTGCTTAAGTCCATGATAGACTAATGCGCGATGTGACGGTCTGGTAAAACTCCAGTTCAAGAGCCTAGGTTTTCCCATTCTTTATCCTTTCTTATTTTTGTTCTAATACTCGATTTTTTTCTTTGAGATGAAAGTGAATTTTTCCATCTTTTCTTTTGCTTCTTTTACCTTTGCAGCATAAAAGTTCTGGCTTGCCATTTATTTCAAGGGAATTGCTTATAGCCTCAATGATAATTACTTTCTGTATGTATATATACAGGGTGGGAAAGATGGTGGAGTTAAAATATGTAGCTTATTCTGAAATGAGTTGTAATTCACAAGTATTTTTACACATGTGGGAAAATAAATGACCACTCTATATATTTCTAACTCTCTATCTGTCTCTCATCTGAACACATGAGAAGGATTTAAACAAACAAAAAATATTCTCCCTGACGCTAGTGGAGTAAGAAACTATAGTGCATACAACCAACACTTGACTGATTCTGCTTTCCATGAAATTTTTCTGGCTAAACAAAGATTATTTCCCTCAGTTAGGCTGTATATATATATATATTTCAAATTCTGGAAAAATGAACAGCAAAAACCAACTTTCTAGATTGTCATCTTTAACAGCACATGTATTTATGCATCAGTTACCTTTTAGTAAAATGACATAGTAGATATTATATCTTGAAAGTGAGTAGTTAAGCAGTGTTTGGCAATGAAATCATAAGGAGTGTTAATTGTTTGCTATTTGAGAATTTCAGAATGCAGATATTTTGGGTCAGTGAAAAAGGTTTTTCAAGAAAGCAAATTTGTAAGACTTTAGCCAACTCTTTCTTGTAGCAACAAACTATGTAAAACAAGATTTTTAGGTATTTTTGTTTACAGTTCTCTATCTAGATTCATCAGAACTGGCATAAACCAATGTACGAGCAATCTGTTAACTTCCATGGCATCAGACAAATCCTGTAATATTCAATAAAATGATCTTTTTTAGTCTTTGAAGATAAAAAGTTACATGCCATATGATAGCGACTATAATCCCAGGGCAGCTAGCTTTCAAATCTAAATATAGAAGTCAATAATAATTTTGAGCTATAAACCTTTCTAATGCATTTTCTGCCCCCAATTCCAATTCCTTATTATACTACACACCTGTAAAGCTTAAAGGAAGACCCTATTTTTAAAAAGTACACAAAACATATGTGAGGTCATATGTGAACAATTGCCCTCTTGTTTTAAACAGCTGAAGAAAGATATAACTCAACTTGTCCTCATTCAGCTAATACGTATACAATAGCTAAATATTTATATACATAGATATATAGATAGATATGTAATTAAAAAGGATGCTCTTGCTTGAATTTAATTGGGAAGAGAAGAGACAGTGAGGACAATTAATAGTGGACTGAAAGCAGTGGTAG
Organism: Scalopus aquaticus; assembly: GCA_004024925.1. Lineage (NCBI taxonomy): Eukaryota > Metazoa > Chordata > Mammalia > Eulipotyphla > Talpidae > Scalopus > Scalopus aquaticus. The sequence continues at coordinate 175,577 of PVIJ01001170.1, read as the reverse complement.
AGAATAGCAAGGAAAAGCATTTTGCTTTTCAACTTAGGTTTAATTTCTGACAGAAAACTATAGTTCAAATCAGGACTCTGTAATAGCACTGGCTGGTTTAGATACAAGTACAAATACAAAGATGCATCATGATGGACTAAGTAACCAGAAATCCATGTAGTGAACATATCTGTTTCTTTTTTCATCTCTCTTTATTCTGTCTCTTTTCCTTCATTACAAATGGAAGACAAATTAGGTAGAGAAGTTGCATTACTAATGGGTCACCAAAGTCCTGATCATCAAACCTAGCATAGATTGGGGTTATGGGAAGGTTAAATAGTCAAATGGGAGAAAATTGACTTGTCAGGATCAGACAAGGAAGCTGGCCGGGTAGGTGGGGAGGGGTCTCTGAGTGGACACAGGCGCTGACTCACAGGTGTCCGGGCCTGCAGGGGGTCACACCCCCCGAGGCTGTTTGACAATCAGTTGATTTAGCCAGTGGTCCAGGGTCAACCTAGTTTTACTAAGTAATAGTTCAAACAGGGGGTTGTCTGACATGCTGTATATAGCAGTATAAATTGCAGTCAAATGCATCCCAGAAACACCTTCTTTTTCTGTTAAGTGCAGAAGAACAAGGACATGTGTTGAACTTGATAATGTACAATGAAATGCAACAAATAGTAGTGGCTGAATAGTCATGAACATTAAATACAGAGTATTGAATTCCCTTCCGTTAAGTTGGTAACTTATTTTCCTTTTGATATTTAAATATGCCTCTGTGATGCACATGACAGTTAAAAAATACAAGTAGAATCTATCAGATTAGCAAAAATGCAAAAGTTTGACAACATAATTTGATAAGGCAGTCTCAATGCTGGTGGGAAAGCAAATTGTTACATCATCTGTGGAAGGAAATTTGTCACTATCCAGAAAATTTACGTATGAATGTAAGCTCCCATTTCTAGAGGTCCATCCTTAAAATACACTGGTGAAAATACAAAAAACAAAATCATCAGACTATTCACTGCAGGTCTATTTGTAATAGCCAAAGACTAGAAACAACCCAAATGTCCTCAATGAGGTTCCAGTTGAATAAATAATGGCACAGTTAGAGAGGTGTGCAGCTGTAAGAGAAAAGAAGAAATATTTTTATGCATGCTGTGCAATGATCTGAAAATGTATGAAGTGAAAAAACTATGTATTATGTAAATCTATATAAGAAAGAGGAAAGTGAGAAAAATGCCTGTGCTTTCTTCATTTTTAATAACATAAGCCAGAAAAGCAGACACACTGTATAATAGTTTTCTATTTCTTTAAAAAAGGACCCCATTAATCAATATTTAAAAAAGGTTCTCAGTGGGAAGGAGAAGGTGGTGGGGGACAGGAATAGAAGTCTCACATGAATATACAGCAGGTCCTTGAATGACACAGTTTCTTTCAATGTAGTTTGTTCAATGTTGTTTCCTTACAATGGTGATAAGAAAAAACAATTCTGGAACATGTTGAATAATACAAAGTTACCTAAGGATCTGTTTTCACACATTCTTTCCTTGAAGTTACACTTTCCCAGAACCTTATGGACGCTGTTAGGTGAAGATTTATTATACCACCTTTTGCAGATTTGATTTTGGTGCTATGTGAATATTTTGCATAACTTATTAAATTGAATTTTGAAAATTCATTCCCAAAGACAAATCATATGGATTTACCTTTTCTTTAAGCCAATAATACTTTGATTAAAAAAATCAAAAAACAAATCAACACACATCAAATGCCACTTTTCTGTAGCATTTTAGGACATGTTTGTGCTTATGTAGAGAATTTAGCTTTTTATTAAGGTGGTGACAATTACACAAAGAAGAGCTATTTGATTTTAAAACCAAAGAGTTTGATTATACATCCATTATGAGATATACTTAAAATGAAAAATTAAATTGTAGTATAACAATGATTTTTAAGTAATTTTTTTGTTGGCATGTATTCTGAGATTGGTGTGTATATGGAATAAAACAAGCATAATTATGTTGATGTTACTAGGAATTAGGGTATTTGACAGGGGAGAAAGGAAATAGATGACTTCTCTGATAGTCTTAGTTTTACACTCAGAATTCTCAGGTTTGTTTTTGGTTTGATGTATCTGACTATTTTGTTCCTCTGTATTCTATATATGAGCAATACCATCTGCTACTTGTCTTTCTCCTTCTGACTTATTTCACTTAGTATAATTCCCTCCAGTTTCATCCATGTTGTTGCACATGGCAAGAATTCATCTTTTTTTCTCTTTTTATGACTGATTATGATCCCATTGTGTATATATACCACATATTCTTAATCTACTCATCTGTCCTTGGACACTAAAATTGCTTCCATAACTTGACTATTGTAAATAGTGCTGCATTGAATATCGGAGTACATATATCCCTTCAAGTTAGCATTTTTGCATTCTTCGGGTAGATACAGTGGAATTGCTGGATCATATGATATATCTAGTTTTAATATTTGAGAACCTCCATACTATTTAACATAGGACCAGTTTACATTCTCATCAACAGTATAGGAGGGTTCCTTTTTCTTGTATCCTCCCCAACATTTATTGTTTCTGGATTTTTTTTTTTTTTTGATATGGGCCATTTTTATAGGCGTGGAGTTATATGTCGTTGTGATTTTGACTTGAATTTCCTTGATGGTAAGATTTGGTAAGAATTTTTCATATGCTTATTGGATATCTGTATGTCTATTTAGCTCTTCTGCCCACTTTTTGATTGGGTTTTTAATTTTCTTTTTATTGAGCTGTATGTATTCTTCATAGATCTTGGATGTCAGCCCTTTTCTGGATGTATAATGTGCCAATATTTTCTCCCATCCAGCAGAGTGTCTTTTTTTTTTTAAAGATTTATTTATTATGCATACAAGAGCTGGGGTGTAGGCCAGGGGGTGGTGAGAGGATTCACCAGAGACAGAGTGGGGAGCAGAACAGGCAGATTGACTCAAATACACTGATGAGGGGAGCAGCGGGCAAGATGGGAGAGGTCTGCTGTGCCATTTGGGTCAGCTCCTTGGCCAGGGATCGAATTCTTGCTGCAGTGGCTGCCCGTAGCTTCATAGTGCTGGGACTTAACCCCTTGCGCCACCAGGGAGGCTCCGTGGTCAGTGTCTTTTTCACCCATATTGTAGTGTGCCCTATGGTGAATCAGAACATGTGAACCTGACTGTGCAAATTTCTTAAAGGAGTACCTAATTGGAGTGAGGAAAATCAATAGTTTTTAGGAAAAGGAGCTCTTAAATCTTACATTTCTCCTCCTTTGCTGATTTCTATCAGAGAACTAAGGTAGAGAGAAAAATCTAAGCACAAGAACAAAATAAAACTAGCAAAAAAGGACAATATTGCTTCAGAATATAGCAAATTATCATAGTCATCATAGAGAGAGGATTATGTTGCTGAGGCCAGTAAGTCAGATTCCTACTCCAGGTCTTTTACTAATGATGGGAGTGAATTCAGGCAGACTCTGTAGTCTTGAGGCCTCATTGTCCTTATCTGTGTAGGTGCATTGTCATGTGATATAGTCTCCCTGAAATCCGATTTAATACCAGTCCAAGTCAAATTCAATTAATTTCAGTTCAGTTCTGCTCCATTCTGATTTCTTCTGTAAATTATTTGTTTAAAAACACTAATCACAATAAATAGATGAGTCTATCTTGCCTAGAAGTGGGATATCTGACTGGAGTGAGGAGGCAATTTTAATTTCTTAAAAAAAAAATCTCATTTACTATGTCAGTAATTTGGCTAAAATATGTACATTATTTTAAAATATCCTCTCTAGTATTCTATCAATCTTGCAGTCACTTCTCTGAAAAAAATGAAAGAATTCAGAGGAAATTTGCACTGACATTATATTTCCTCTTATTTAGTGTGATTGAAAGTTCTAATCTATTCGGATGACAGCCAGGATATTTTCACAGGATGATTATAAGTCTGAATATTCTAGTACTAACATTTCAAATATTTGTATGGAGTAGCCTAAAACATTTTCCTTTATTTAATATGCACATACAGTGCAGTGTCCATATATCATTGAGGGTGATATTTAATCTTTGTTCCTGTTCCATGTCAAAGAATTTCCATTAAAATAACACTTCTGGGCCTTTGAATTCCTTATGTGCCTCACTCCTCTGAAGAGGACTAAATCTCTTTTCCTTAGCCAGGGAATTTGCGAGAAGGTGGTGGACATGACCAGCTGGTCTCTTCCACTTCTTTGGTCCGCCAGCCTGGTCACAGGGCTCCTCTCAGAGGGGCCTGTCAGTGACTGTCTCTGCTTGAGACTTGAGTCTGTCTCTGTGGTGATGTGTTAGTAAACCTATCTGTCTGTGTATCTAGAGCTGTGTCATTTAGTAATCCCCTAATTTTTATCATTCAGTACCTATACAGTGAGGTAGATATTATATGTTTAGTTTTACAGATGAACAAATTAGTTTCTGAGACATGGTCAGATCACATTACTAGCATATTATAGAGGTCAGTACCAGTCCTGTTGGGAATCTTCAAGAGGTCAACTAAAGAGCATCACATCTTTTTCCCTGAAAGCATTTCTCAGAAAATTGTGAAATAAGTCAAGGATAGAGGATAAGACTCAACTTGAGTTATATTGAGTTAAGTTGGAGCACATGAGTGCTAATATTAAACTCCAGAACTAGGCAAATCTAATTGACTTCTCACCCTGACTCCTCTTGTCTTTCCTTCCACTCCTTCCTTTATCCCTCATTCCAACAATGGTAGAAAGTTAATATTAACTTGTTCAGACTCTAGAGAAACTAAGAAAAAAAGCTTGTTGCCCACAAGTAGCAGCTAACTTCATAGTCAGAATCTGAGAGAAGATGAACATACCAAGTTTACCAATCAGGTAATTTACTTAGCTTCCTTTGGGGTGGAGTGAATCAAAGATCAGGGAGAGTCTATTGCATAACTCTAATTGTTTTGCATCCTTGTGGAAAACAATACAAAACATCAGATAGATTTTTTTTTTCTTAACCCTTTACATTAAAATACTATCATAGATAGTTTCCAGAGGAAGAGATACCAAGCTATCAGGGCAGTTTCGTTCTTCAAGAGATTGTTCTCCAAATTCTTAATCTCCTGCCCTTTTGGACCCTCCTGTGATCTTTGAACCACTATAAAATCTGCCTTTAGTATGGCCTGAAATGGGTATGTACTTTCATTAAGTAAATCAACTTCAAGGTCAGTGTCAATTCAGAATTGAAAATTCATTCTCTATTTGCATTTCCATATTATGTTCTACCTCATTTTCCAACAGCATGTCTAAGATTCTTCAATGAGATTTAATTACAAGAAAAATATAGAAGGCATAACATTTCTCTGGTCAGAAGATGCCAGCATCATAGAAATACTCCAAATCTGAATATAAAGACTCCTGCTATTATAAAATTCTCCAGGCAAAACTGAAGTTCAAAGATTAAATCTCCTTTCAAGTTAAAGTCAAAAGTTATTAAAGTCCACATGAATTAAATTTGATATTAAATTACTTTCCCCTGTAGAATTGAATGTTTGAAGTTTAAAATTTCTAAGTTGTAATTACGACCTAAACTATCCTCTTGAATTTATTATTCAGCTCAGTCTCTGCAGAGGGAATCTGGGTGCCTGGGTAAATTGTCTTTTAGCAGCTGCATTCTCAGATGCATGCCATAGGAATAGGTGTAGACCTTCATCAGGCCTTCAGAATTGTAATGTCAAGTTTCTGAAACACTTTAAAGAATCTAAAGGATCAGGGAAAATTAAGAGATTATTGCTACATTTGATCCACATCCATAAAAAATCAGAGATCAGAAAATAAGCTGTCCTCTCATCCCTAAGTTCCTGGGCAGGGTGAGGGACAGCCTAGGAACCCACTCTAAATGGGTTCTGCCATCCATTCCATCAAGACCAAACATACTCTGGTGTGTGAGACCTTTAAAGGAAAGGGATTTTAAGACAATTAGTGTGCAATAAGCAGAAGGGAAAGAATAGATAAAATAGTTTTTACACAAAACACCTAAAGTTACCCATCCCCTCGTGGGTAATGCCCAGCCAAACAGGGATGGCCCAAAGCAGGCCCCACTGTGGCCCAAAAGCTTGTCGTAAGTTTAAGGCACCTTCTGGTGGGGACCCAAAGGAAAGGGGCAGAAGAGGCCAAAATCTTGAAGGGAAAGAGCAAAATCAAATGCTGCTATTGTTAACCTCCCTGTGGGTCTTTCATCCACATCTGTTTCAAGTGTCTCCTTCCATGCTCCCCAAGTCCCTGGTACAAGTTGAAGGCCAAGAAGCAAACACAGTTTCTTCTTCATATGTCTATGCTCCGTGTGCTTCTTCCATGTCGTCTCCTTGCTCTCCTTCCTTTTTCTTTTCTTCCCCTAGTCTTCTCTCCAGCTTCTCCTCTTCCCTGCTCAGCTCCACCCTCTTAGTGGGGTCAGGGAATCTGAAAACTTCCCTTTTGCTGGGAACCTAGAGTTACACCTAGAGTTAGCATCCCAAACAGAATTATGTTACCAAAAGCCAATATTAGACTAAGACCATGGAAGAGACTTGGTGTTATTTGGAGGAAGGATACTGGCTGGACAGCATAAGTTGTCTGCAATCTACTACCTAGACATTTATATTCCATTGGGGTAAATATTCCCAAGATTTTGAAAGTTACCACTAACTTGCATATCTGGGTTGAGGCTCCCCCTGAGGATATTGCTTCGTTTTTCAGATGGTGACATAATTACCATCTCTGTCACATGAAGTTGAGAAATTTGCATTGTTGACAATCCCAAATAGAAAGACTTAGGTAAGGTGTCTTTCTAGGCATTAGTAGTACATTCAAAACCTTTTGATTTCTACCACTTTCAGTGCTGAGTGTGAACTTTCAAACTTTGTATAATTCCAGAGCATCTTCCTCCTTGTGTGAGCACATATTAGTTCCTGGATCACTATTCAATTACTATTGTGCTCTTTTTTTTTAAAGAGTTATTTTAGTTATGTGTACAAAAGCCGGGGTGTAGGCCAGAGGTGTGGGGAGGGAGGAGCATGAGAGGATTCACCAGAAACAGAATGGGGAGCAGGACAGACAGTACTGAAGTACACTGCTGAGGGGAGCAGTGGGTGAGACAGGAGAGGTCTGCTGCGCCATGTGGGTTAGCTCCCTGCTCAGGTATCGAACTTGTGCTGCAGTGGCTGCCAAAAGCTTCACAGTGCTGAGACTTAACCCCATGTGCCACCAGGGAGACCCTGTTGTGCCTTGTTATTTACAGTCATATTTGGGTGCCTGAAAATCTTAGTTCCCTAAGAATGTCAGTCAGTTTAATTCTAATTAGTCTAAACCCAAAATAAGTGTGTGGACAATTTTCATAAATCCAAAGCTAATCTCAACATGTTTCCCTTCCTGTATCTTGAAGATGATTCAAAATATTCAAAAAAAGATAATATGGAAATCTTATCCAGGACTGGTACTAAAAATTTATTTAGTTATTTTTAAAGATTTATTTATTTATGCACACAAGCTGGGGTACAGGCCAGAGGCGTGGGGTGGCGAGAGGGTTCACCAGAGACAGAGTGGGGAGTAGGACAGGCAGATTGACAGAAATACACAGCTGAGGGGAGTAGCGGGCGAGGCAGGAGAGGTCTGCCTTGCCATGCGGGAATCTCCCTGGCCCGGCATCGAACCCGCGTTGCCGCTGCAGACAGCTCCACAGCGCAGCGCTTAACACAGCGCCACCAGGGAGGCCCTGGTACTAAACATTTAAAGCCAGAACCTCATCATCATTCTCTAACATCAAAGGATCTCAGCTCTCATTCACTCTAACGCACTATGTATGCTGCCATCAGAGCCTTTAACACATGTAAAACCTGAACAACTAAACATTGCCTCAGCTATAACTACTTTAAAAAGGTTGTGTCAGTTTGTTTAGAGTGAGCTGGGGTCACACTAACTTGCTGAGGACCTCCCAATGAGTTGTTGCTAGGCCCTCAGGAGGGCAGAGGTTTGACAAAGGCCTGACCTTTATCTAGGTCAAAACGCTTTGCTTTAGTTCTAGTCTCTAAAAAAGTCTTTTGTTGTGGATAAAGTGGCCATAATTTATTTTCATCCAACTTCAGATTACAATATTCTCCAGGGCTTAGCATCTCCTCTGAATGCCCCAGCAATTAAAATCAAGGCCCATATACATCTCAGAAAATTCAAACAGAATAAAGGAAGTTCAAATGCCCAACCCAAATAGCAAAGCCTAAGCCTAATGTCCTATGTCTTGACCCCTCCCAAAGCCTCTTCACATGAACCCTTGGTCTTGCATTTCACCCTTCTGTTCCACTTCTCAGAGCTCCTGGCCCATGCAGGAAATGTCTGGAATTTTGGGGGGATTGGAGGCAGTACCCTTCTCTCCATAACTGGGCTCTGAAATCAGAAGTAAAACAGCAATACCAATGGAGTTAAACAATAATCAACTTCATTTGGTAAATATACACCTGAGCAGGAGAGCTTCCTAAAACTGCATCTCAGCGTTGGAATGAGCCGTGTGATTACAGATAGCCCTCACTGCAGTGACTGAAGAAACTTGCTTCTAGCGCCCAAGAGGAAAAAGGCTAGAGCTAAGCCAAAAAAGCTCAATTTATTCTTTACAAATTTAACAATCAACTATGTCTTTCCTCCTCCCCAGGGAGTGAGGCAGGAAATGGAGAGGTGATGCTAATGAGCTCTATGCCCAAAGAACACATTTTAGCTCCTTCCTCAATCATCCCTTAACAGATCCCCAAAATTTTGACTTTCCCTCTTTCTGTTAGAGAGTACCTGTTTTCCTACTTCTAAGGGGTCTATTTAAGTCATTGTTCAAATGCATATCTGATACATGGAGGCAAATGTCTTTAAAAAAACTATTATCTCTACATATTATATTATGGTCTATATAGTAAAACTAGCTTGAGGTCTGATAAAACATTCCCTATTATTGTTAGACTGAGGTGAGGCCATTAAAATGATGGTGAAATTAGGCAAAATTAAACTGGCCTATTTGAAAGGTCCTTTACTTTTCTCTCAGAATGCCAAGATAAAAGAAGCCCACAGGGAGTGTTGGAGGCTGGCTCTGACCGAGGTTGGGTTCCCGGGGGTGGTGGGGAAAGCGTCGGCAGCAGCAGGAGAGGGGGAAGGGGAAGGGGAATGAGAGACAGCACGCACACCGAGTAGTGATCAGGCTGTTCTGTTTATTGCCCCAACAATGGGGTTTTTTATACCATAAATTTGGCTAGCAGGCATAGTTTCTAAAGATAATTATTGACTACAAGAATGAGGTAAAAATAACAGAATACATATTTTTGTTAAGCACATGATTGATTACATTTTGCAATCAGGTGGTTTCTGGGGAAAATATTTTTTGCTTAAGGTAAATTTTCTAAGGTATGAGGTATAAACATAATGATTAACCTTTGCCCTGAGCCTGGAGCCTAAAAAGGCAATAGCGTAATGTCCTTTTTGCCTAGAAACCAGAATCTGATCAAAGGAACCATCTTATTCCAACTCCCTGGAGTGGTTAATCGCAGAAGCCATCTTATGCTGATTCCCAGAAGCAGGCAGGGGAATGTAAGGGGAGGAGGAGTAAATGTTTTTGTATAGGACACCAACCCATGATCAGGCAAGAATGTACTTATCGAAGGAGCAGCTCGGCACCTGGACCCAATCATGGGGTCTTAGGCAATGGAGAGGTTATGTCTGCAGGCATATCTTAAGAAAGTTATAGGTCTAACTTAGAAAATATTTGTGAGTTAAAGTAGTTTCGGGAAGAGATGTCGCCTCCTGGCTACCTAAGGAAC
>PVIJ01001170.1:152119-165666 GCA_004024925.1 Scalopus aquaticus | reverse complement strand
TTGCTGCGCCTTCAGGCAACTCGGGCGAGCCAGGGCACGGCAAGGGAGCAGAGCCATTATCTCTCTAACTCACAGACCCTAGGGCTAGATTAGAGAAGAAAGTCTACAATAGGCCAAGATGTGAATGGTACTGCCAGAGAATTAAGGTGCAATACATAATTGTTCTTTCTTCCTGAAGAGACACATTCTTAGTATAGTTGAGGATGTAAACCATGAGTGGAACTTCATTCTTTAAGTTGAAACAACATTATTTGTATGTTTGATGATACTTGGTGGAGTGTAATGATTACAGTTCTAACTGGGGGTAAGCCTTTTCAACAATCCTTTTCTGCTATCAGAGGAAGAAATCATGAGAAATTTATCAGAATGAGACAGGCTATCTCTGTTTGACTATGCCTGTTGATTCTGATATTGGCCATAAAAATTCTCTTCCATATTGTTTGAGATCCATTTATAAAGCAAAGGAGTGTGATAGAATTTTTAGCATTGGGAAATTCTAGAGCAAATAAGGGTAATGGAATAAATAATGTATCATTTATTAGAACTGTCCTTTAGGGATTCATGCCAAACCTCTTTACTAACCTCAACAAAATATTTAGCAATCTCTAACAAGTTTCAGGGAAAGAGATTACTTTGTGACTTAGCAAGGATCTTTGATATACTGCCTAAATTAGACAGCATATTAAAAATTAATGGCAGGTCGATTTCCTACAATTATACTTTTATCTAGGGAACAGGCTGCCTGGTTGGCATGATACTAGTAACTTGTGGTCATGCATCTTCTTTACAACTGGCATGATATTAGTAACTTTTGGTCATACATCTTCTTTACAATTTCAGCTGACTGGTTTTGTCAGTGAATTTTTTTTCACACATGAATGGGTCAATAAGCAGACATACTTAATTGTGTATGGAACATAGATGATAAACATTTTAGAATGAGTTGCATTTATCTGTCAATGGTAGCAATTTAAAGATGTGGCTGTGTTTGGTGCTGGGGTGCACTGCCCAGAACCCCCTTCAAGAATGGAGGGCAGAGTCCACAGCTGCTGGAAATGCTGCTGAAATTCAGCTGCCACCTCTTCAAGGGGCCCTTGACAAAGAAAATTGAATCACCAAGGTATTACTTTCTCCCAGGGGCAACAGTATCTGGTGGCTGATTAGTGTGGGAATGTAAGACTGTTCCCTAGCCCCAACTCACAACAACATTTAAGGCACCTCTCAACAATAGAACGCCAATGGCTGAATTGCAAATTTGATTGAACGGAATTATAGGTCAATTTATTCATTTGTCTAATCTGTTCCTTATGCTACTGTCTCTGTCCATATCTCCTTGTTCTTTGAGGAACCTGAACTGTAAGAGACTGTCAACACAAAATTATATTCTGAGAGATTTCCTAATCTCTCTTTCTCTCTGCCCCTGTCATTTGTCTCTGAAATATTTAAAATCCATCTGTTGGCCCACAAGAAGAGATTTACCCTTCTCTTCTTCTGTATAACTTATTGTACCTGTGAACAGAAGTAGTATTGCTTTTATTTTTTGTTTTTTAAAGATTTATTTTTGCATATAACCTGGGGTACAGTCCAGAGGTGTGGGGCGGTGAGAGGGGTCACCAGAGACCGAGTGGGGAAGAGAACAGGCAGATGGAGGGAAATTCACTGCTGAGGGGAGCAGCGGGTGAGGCAGGAGAGGTCTGCTGCACTATGTGGGAATCTCCCTGCCGGTCATTGAACTCACTGCAGCTGGCTGACAGTTCCACAGCACTGCGCTTAACCCATTGCACCCCCAGGGAGGCCAATTTAAAATATCAAATATAGGAATATTTTATTGGATACAATCCCAGGGCCTCTATGCCAATAAATTTGACAATTTAACAATTATCTTTTTAAAATTATGTTATTTGTTATTTAGGGTAATGGTTGTTTATAGCACTATATGAGTTATAGGCACAGGTTTACATCTTCAGATTTAATGTTACAAATTTGAGTTCCTGGAAGAGTCAAAATATCAAATTTGGCAGAAGAATAATACAAAGCTAGATAAGGCCATGCTCATTAAAAGCATTAAATTCCTAAATGAAAAATTTTCCACTGAGGTGGTCTAGGGCCAATTGGCGTTCTTGGTAAATTCTACCAAATATTTAAGAACAAAATCCCAACCCTACACAGAAATCCTTGGAATGCTATTAAGACTGGGAACAATGCGTGGTGTCTGTTCTTACTATTTCAGCAATAAGCTTTACAGTACAGTATAGCAATAAAAACAAAAGGCATAGATATTCCTGAGGAAGAAATATTGTTTCTCACAATCTGGAAAATATTGTCTCGTTATTGTTTTTAAATTTGTTTGTTGTTTGTTTTTGAAATATAGGTACTCAAACTGTGCAGTGTTTAGATTTTCTTTGTTTGTCTTCATAGTCAACATATTTTGCCCTCTGATCATTATCTTGTTTTATTTTTGGTGTTTTCGAGGATTTCTTCAATTTCTGTTTGAATTATAAAATTTTCAGTTGACTCTAATATGTAATTTAGTTTTGTCTTTTTAAAATTTCTTTCTGAGTTTGGTCATTTTTTTTTTTTTTTAATATCGCCATGTTTTTTGGCCTATGTCTGTTCTGAATTTTTGACTTTCCTGTTTAGGTAGTTTATTACAGATCTGTAAATAGCTTGCTTACTAAATTTATTCCAAGAGGGAGTGTTGTCTTATAATTTTCTTCTGCTTTGTGATTGTTTTCTTTGGGGTGGGGAAGATTTGATTTGATTTTATTTTTTATCTATTGGATTACTTTGATTTTAGTTTCCTATTTTTAAAGATGCTAAAATAGTCTGAATTCCAATCCCCCCCCCCTCAGGTATTCAATAATAGTCTGTGCATATAGGGTATCTATGTATTTAGGGACATAAAAAGTAAGGGGTTTTGGGGAAATTGTCATATCTTTGGATTTTGTTGTTCTCTTTTGTCTCTGCAAAACTCTAAAATTCTCCCTTTTCATTCTACTTTGTCCACAAAGTTGCAGAAGATTCCTCCTGATCCTGCTGACATCATTTTTTTCCAAAAGAAAGTGCCTTTTGAATTTACCTCTTTAGGTCCTGCATACTTTCAAGTATGAATTTTGGAGCCAGTGTTCGTATCTATCAGGTCTCAAACCTGTTTCAGAATTTCCAAGCTCTCATTGAAGGGACAGCAGCATCTTGCACAAGCAGCATTTGGTGTGGACCCTGCACATTTGGGATAGGAGAGCCAGCTATTTGTGGTGTTAAAAACTGTTTCCTTTTTCACAATTTCCCCTTTGCTAATAAATCCTGTTCTGCACTCTGAGCCTGAGTGGTGTCTTGCAGTTGTAAGCACATGGGGAAGACCCACACAATGTGATACCATTCTACACATTTGCATGGTTTCAGTTTCATTTGCTCTCCTTGTTGATTAGTTTTTGTATGGAAATATTGATATTTTAATCAAAGAAGCTAGCATTATCCCAGGGCGATCCTGAAGTATATCGCATTGATGTAGCAAATAATTTTCCTTTACTTACACTGGTATGCTTGCTATCTAGGTAGAACAGCCATATATTAATATATGAAATTGCCTGAAAAGGCAAAAGCTGCAGAGACAGAAAGTAGATTTGTGGTTGCCAAGAGTCAAGCGAATGGAGATCCTCTTGAATATAGGGTTGCCTTTCTTTTCATCTTAATAGACTTCATCTTTTATGGCGATATCAGTTTCACATGAAAATTGCATGGAATGTTCAGAGATTTCCCATATACTGTGTCCCCTCCCCCTTCAACATATAAATGCCCACTATCAACATCCTGCACCAGAATGGAACATTTGTTACAACTGATGAATCTACATTGACAAATCATTGTCACTCAAAGTCCACAGTTTACATTAGGGTTCATTCTTGGTGTTCTGCATTTTGAGTTTGACAAATGTTTTATGACATGTATCCGCCATTACAGTATCATGCAGGGTAGTTTCACTGCCATAAAAGTCCTCCGTGCTCTGCCTATAGTGTTTCATTTGGGAATGAGAAAAATGTTGAAAATTAGTTTGTGCTGTGGTTAAACATCTTGTGGATATACTAAAAACATTGAATTGTACATGCTCATGGCTGAGTAGTATAGTATATGACATATGTTAATAAATCTGTGAAAATATATCATAATTAATTTCATTGGGTGTTTATTCAGATTTTTCTGATAAGTTTATACTCATAGAACCCTGAATCCTGTAAGTTACTAATATTAGAATATTTCTAAACTTCCCCGTCTTCCATATAATAAATGGGTCCTTATTTTGCTTGCAATTTTGTTTCCTTACTTCCTCCTCTGAGGGTTAAATTGTGAGAAAAATTGTTCCTCTTTTTATCCCTCATGCAGATTTAGAAAGGGAAGGGAATGCTATAAATACACAGCATGCATGTTCAGTGGGAATTTTTGAGATAATTTAAAGAGAGTCATTTGTTACTATTGGAAATAGGTGGAAAAGGAATATTATTTTTAAAAAGATTTATTTATTTTATGCATACATGAGTTAGGGTGTAGGCCAGAGGTGTGTGTGTGGGGGGGGTGAGAGGATTCACCAGAGACAGAGTGGAGAGCAGAACAGGCAGATCTATTGAAATACACTGCTGGTGGGAGCAGCGGGAGAGGCAGGAGAAGTCTGCTGCGCCATATGAGAAGCTCCTCTGGCCGGGGATCGAACTCATGTTGCAGTGGCTACGATAGCTTCATAGTGTTGAGACTTAACACCTTGTGCACCAGGGAGGCTCAAGAAAAGGAGTATTACTAAGCATTCTTTGATCTGGAGAGCATTTTCGTATTATATGAGAACTACAATTATAAATTTTCTTATTTTCAAACTATATGATGGTTGCGAAGCTGTTAATGATTATTGGACCATTTGATCATGGCTTTGATATATTTATAAATTGGGGGAACATAAGTTTTGTTTTTTAGCTGAATCTCAAAATTATATCATTCTAGATTTGAAACATTTTTCCTCCCTATTTTTATCGACAGTTGGAACTGGAGTGCAAAAGAATAGCATATTGTGAAGGTGAAGCCAAAAAGTTATCAAAATATCATCAGAACACAGAAGAGTCATCATAGAGGCAGTACTAATGTAAGAACTGAAAGTTCTGGGAACATTTGATTTTCTGACTGGATGTACCAGCCAGAGAAATCTACTCAAACAGTGCTTTGTGAGTCACATTTAAATGAGAAATTATATATATATATATATATATATATATATATATATATATATATATATATAATTTATATATATATATATAATTTATATATATATTTATAATTTTATATATATAAATATATATATAATTATAATTATATATATATAAATTTTATATATATATATAATATATATATATATATATAAAGGCAAAATTAGAGCACCTTTGGGGAGTAGCAAACTGGAAACTACTCTTTATTTCAAAATATATTGACATACAGTCTTTTTACATGCCTCAAGTGGTTAATGCTATTTACAAGAGAGGTTGATGTAAACTGCATGACCTTAAACAATTTCCTAATCTCACCAAGGTTGAGCATTTTTATTTGTAAACTAGGGAGTTTACTAGAATGTCATGTAGTCATTGTGAGATTTAAGTGACATGATATACCAAAAATATCTAGCACATAATAGTTGCTTAATAAATGCTAATTAATTTGCTCTACACTTCTTTACTCTTTATGCAGAATTTCTACTAATTTCAAAATAAACCATACATTTACATGTAAATCTTCTTTGGTTGAAAACCACAGGGAAAGAATAATTAAGTTTAATCGATGAGCAGATATAAACACGCATTAACAGATGCCCCATTTATAGTGGCAAAGGCTGACTGCTTTACAAATGCTTGTAATAAAACATGACAATAATCAAGAAGACTAATTTTGGTGCTGATGTGATTTGAAGTGTTTTCCACTCAAACTCCACCTAGGGAAAATAATATATTCACAAACAGTAGCAATTGGGGCAAATCCCTGCTGCTTATCTTACTTATATTAGTTTTTCTGCCTATGGGAATATGATTAATTTCAAAGCAAAGCAAAGAGAATAGGATGCTAAAGATCTTCAAATTTAATTTCTTGATTAGTTAATATTTCAGCTCTTAGGATTTCACTATTATTCAAGTCACTTCCCAAATTACTATTTTATGTGATCTTATCTGGAATATTCAAATACAGGAAAGTAGATAGCACACATTCCCTTCCTTCATCTGATAATCAAATTTAATTTTATTATAGCACTTTTAGACCAGAAACAATAAGTGCAGTGAGGATGTGGAGAAAAGAAACTCTCCCTGCTGATGGGGATATAGATTGGCTCAGCCCCTGTGGAAAGTAATATGGAGTTTTCTCTAAAGATCATAGTGGATCTGCCATATAATCGAGCAATTCCACTCCTAGGTATCTACACAAAGAATGCAAAAACACTAATTCAAAAAGAAACCTGCACTCCAGCACTGTTTGCAATAGCCAAGATATGGAAAAAATCTAAATGCCCGCAAAACAGATAAGTAGGTAAAGAAGTGGTGTAGATATACACAGTGGAATACTACTCAGTGGTCAAAAAGATAAACATGTGCCATTTGCAGAAACATAGATGAGCTGGAAGGAATTATGTTAAGTATAATAAGTCAAAAGGAGAAAGTTAAATAGCAGATGGTGTTAATATAAGAGGAATATAGGGAAATCAAACAAAGGGTCAGACAAAAACAAGCTGTGAAATCAACCTTTGGAGGCTGACTATAGATCCTCAGCTTTCAGAAGGGTAGGAGCAGGGATGGGTATGGGTAGAGAGACTATGGACTATGGTGTAGTACTGTGGGTACTTTGGTGGTGGGAGTGCTATGGTGACTATATTTGAGTGAGATGATGACTATATTTGAGGGGGGAAAGCCTATACTTTTGAAGCTCTAGTAAGTATGTAAAACAATGGTACTTCAATAACAATATTATTAAAAAATATAGCACATTTAATATACCATATCATAATGTATTTGGATATTTACTTCTGTCTTATGATGTCCAGAAAATTCTAAGAGAAGATAGTATATTTAGTTTACTATTGTTTCTAGAACCATGCCTGGCATATATGGAGCCATTGTTATTTGATATAGAGCACATTGAGCTGTGGTTGCTCAGTAGCATTATTTGAAAGAAGTACTTAGAAGTTTTGTTTCATGTTGATTTATACTTAATGCTATGTAATGAAATAAGCATAGAAAGTACAATAAATTGGATACATATATCCACAATATCATAAAGGTTGCATTCGA
This sequence comes from Scalopus aquaticus, assembly GCA_004024925.1. Lineage (NCBI taxonomy): Eukaryota > Metazoa > Chordata > Mammalia > Eulipotyphla > Talpidae > Scalopus > Scalopus aquaticus. Next base: position 158,359 of record PVIJ01001170.1, on the reverse strand, counting down.
TTTGTGCAGAGGCCATTGTATATGTTAAGAGTGAAGAAGACTCCAGAGTAAGTTCACCTGCCTTTGAAACCTATTTCTATTTTATAGTTTTGTGACCTTCATCATGTTACCCTACCGTTATGTCCCTCAATTTCTTTCATTTTAAAAATGGCATAAGAGTGTCCTCCTAAAATTTTAGGACAGTCCCTGGAACATAGTAAGTACTGAGGACTTGCTTAATATAATAAGAAAAAACAAACAATTAGAATTAACTGTGGGAATAGAAGGGGTCTTACAAAATCTGTAGCAGGCAGAGTGCTAAGAATAACCTTCAGTGATGTAATCCTTATATAATTTCCTCCCCTTATGTATGGGTGCAGTTTGTGAGTATGAGAGATCGCTATCCTTCTGATAAGGTTCTGGTGAAAAGAATTTTTGCATATTAAGGTTTTTAATCAGTTGATTTAAAAGGGAAATTATCTGATACTTCCTATCTAGACACATGGGCTTTTTAAAAACAGGGAGAAGTTGAGACCTGAAATGTAGAGTGAGAATTAAGAAAAAAGCAATGGAAAGAAGAGGAGCTCAGGTTGAGAGGTATGCACAGCACTAAAGATGAGAAAAGTCTATGCACTTGAAATGGAAATAAGGTCAGATGACTGCCTGGGTGAGAAGAGTGACAAATGAGCAGCTGTAATTAGCAAAATATAACTGACCAGGCCATAATGGTATTTGATATCGAATTAGGGCATTTATAATTTACCATTTATGTTTGTGTATGACATCAAGTACTGAAGGATTTAAATAGCAGGAGAGAAATGTGGTTAGAATTGGCTCTTCTTTTTCCCACTAGAGGAGAAATGTGGTTAGAATTTGCTCCTCTTTTTCCCACTAGAGGCATCCTATTCGTATTTTAAACGCATCTTCTTTTGTGAAATTTTCCATTATCCCCAAGGCTAACAATGACTTCTTCCTCTGTTCTCCCATACTTCTTCTAAAGTCTTACTTTGTCTAAGCATAGATTGTTTCAGGCACAGTTTTAAACACTTTACACATACTAATTCAAATATTCATTACTCCGATCCCTTGAATAGGCATGTGTATCTGTCACCATTTTATTTAAACAATGGATCAGATGTGGAATTTATTAGTAACATGTAAGTCTCGATGCTACCTATAAGCCTTGAGTGGGGAATAGCAGATTCTTCATTTTTATAAGGTTCAAATAGACCAGTCAGCAATTGTTTATTAAGTGCTATTTCATCACTTATTGAGGGTTAATTTTAGGAAGTTTTTTATGAAGCAATCTGAAAGCAGTCATATGTTCCCACTAAGTAAGTAAATTTGATTCTAAAGAATGTAAAGATTAATCTTTTATATTTTAATTATGGCATTGAACACATGAGTTTTAGCTCAACACTCTCCCCAATGATTCATTCCTTTCTATAGCTCTATTATAAAACAGAAGACATATTTGCTTATTATTTTAGAGTTTTATTTACTTCCAAACTTTCCCTGAAGGTCTTTTGTTTGTTGTTCCTGCCATGAGAATATCTGAGAGCTCTGCTAGGTGTTATAGTCAGTTCTCATCAAGGCTTCATTGTACAAAATATATACTTGGAAAAATTCACACCTGATTATGCCAAAGCAAGTTGAAAGCTGTTTTTCATTTCACTCAGATGTGGCATTTTTATGAGGTCCCAGGTTGCTTACTTTGCCTTAGACATTTCCTATGTTAATTAAACTGATGATGGTTCTACTGCTTCAATTCTTCCCTTTTAAATAGGTGAATAAAAGAGAGAATGCCTTAGAGTATTTTTGAAACTTTTGTATTTTAACTGCAATATGAATATGTAATCTCATTTATATTTCTTCTAGCCATTGAAATTCCAGAGAGATAAATATTTGGAGCCCAATTTATAAGCTCTTTGATTGACAATCGAAAACTTGCTCTTTGTCAAATAAGAGAGCATTTCTTTAGATGGCAACAAAATTAACCACAGTATATAAACCTTTTTTTTGTCTTTTCAAGATAATCTTATAAAAAGAATATTTTAAAATAAATGTTAGTGTGATGTTATAGCATACATTGTCAGACAAAATTTGCATTTATTTGTAATTACAGTGGAATTTTAGTATCTACAGTAATTTTCTGTATTTTGAAGTTAACAATGATAGCTAAAAAATCATGCTAAAGTCCTTAACATGCATTATAAAATCATTCCTTTCAGATAATATACATTTGAGTTTAGAAAGACTGCGTTAACTGTATTGTACTAGTTGTAACTATGACAGATTTCCCCATTCCTAATGTAGGGACAGTTAGCTTCATATAGATCTGGGGTGTTTTTTTTTTTTTTTTTATTAAAATTCCCTTGCAGTGTTAGGATTAGAATAACAGCTAAGTGTCCTGACTCCCTCTTTACAATATGTACAGAGAACTGTTATAGCACCTCCTCCCCAAAATGTGAGTCCTTTGCTCTCTAAGCAAAGAACTCAAAAGAAAGCACTAGTATAGCTGAACCAGGCAAGGCTGTATTAGAGAGACTCACGCATGCAGTAGCTAATTTGGGAAAGTAGAACATAACCTGGCCCCCTCAAGGGAGTTAGGAGGAAATGTTTAAAGAGTAGGCAGGGAGGAGGGCAACCTCCCAGCTTGTTGTGGGTTGGGCCATTCCCCCGTCATGCTGAGATGGGTTACATTCCAACTGTGCAAATGGAGACGTGATCATTAGTCAGGATCTAAGGAATTTGATCCCTCATGGTGCCTGCCTCACGGTCAGTGTAGTGGGCGAATTACTTGGACAGGCCTCACAGTCGCTGATGTGTCCCCCATTCCTACAGGACTGGGGCAACTCAACCTACACGCTCTCAATTTCTTTTACCTAGCCTGCCTCAGAACCATTACATGTCTCTTCCATTAATTCTGTTCAAGACAAAGTAGATTCTTCCAGTTTAAAACATGGGACTGATTGCCTGCTGGCCTTAAGCGCAATTTCCAGATCAATCCTAGGTTGACATGCATGTTAAACCAGCCCAGAAAATTTTTCCCACTGAGGCGTTTGATGAAGCTGTGCATAATGTGAAACTGCTTTCTATGGATTGAGTGCTCTGCAAATGAACAATTCTAGGATGTTTTTGAAATGCAAGCGCCATGTAAGTGTTGATAATCATCCATTGCTTTTTCCTCCTGCTCATTTTAACTCTGCTGAAATCTGTTCAGATAATTAAACTTACCTGCAATTTTAGACATTGCTTCCAGCTTCTCCCTTACTTTCATCTACAAAGATAAAAAATCTTTTCTCTAAAGCCATACCTCACTTTTACAGAAAAATAAATGCATTTTTAAAAAGAAAAGGAAGGAAGGAAGGTCATTTTCAACTGCAAAAGCTACAGAGGAAAAGATTTTCTTGTTCTTTAAAAGTCGTCTTTTTTTTTTTTAAGATTTATTTATTTATACATACAGCTGGGGTACAGACCAGAGGTGTGGAGTGGTGAGAGGCTTCACCAGACAGAGTGGGGAGCAGAACAGGCAGATCAGAAGTACACTGCTGAGGGGAGCAGCGGGCGAGGCAGGAGAGGTCTGCCGCACCATGTGGGAATCTCCCTGGCTGGGCGTCGAACTCGCGTTGCCGCTGCCGACAGCTCCACAGCGCAGCGCTTAACAGCTGGGCCACCAGGGAGACCCCTTTTAAAAGTTGTCTTTTAAAAGTCATCTCGGGAATTCTGTTTAACTTGGTTGTGAATGTATACATTTGGTATATGGTTTTATGTAAACAAAAACAAACAAAAAAAGCAAAACTTTCACAAATTGACTCAGAGTGAGGAAATACTTTCCATCAGAACCTTTATTTTTCATCAAATCTTCCAGATTCCTATTTACTTTGAAAGCAACAAGGACTGAATGTCTTTTATCACAGGAATATACTTCACAAAACTAAGTATTAAATGACAATGTGAAATTCCATTTGGGCACATAGCAAGGACTTAATTCTTCCTTAATTTTATTAGTGTGAAATTCATGTTATTTTTATCAAAATATTTAGTGAATATAGATTATGATCAGGAATTCTGTTAGTAGTTGGGAAAATGCACATATTCACAACCTCTCTGCATTTAAAAAACTTGGAATCCGTGTTGTCTATTGTTGCATAAAATTTACATATACTTGGTGACTTAAAACGACATAATTTTATAATCACACAGTTTCTGTGTGTCAGTAGTGTAGGCATGACTTAACTGGGTCATCTGTTTAGGTTCATCTGTTTAGACTGTAACCAAGGGATGGTCCAGGGCTGAGTTGTCACTGAAGGCCCAACCAAAGAAGAATCTGCTGCCAAATTCACATGGTATTGGCAAGATTCCAGTTTCCTGAATCAATCAGATTGAGGAACTCTTGCTGGTTATTAGCCAGAGGCTGCCAGTATTTCTTTGCCTTTTGGAGCTCTCCAACATGTCATACCTTTCTGTATAATTATATGTACTGTGTATCTAGATTTATGTAGGCCTTATAATTAGAGCTGCTACTTTCATATTTATTTCTTTAGCACACAAACAACACACACATACACACCCCTACACCTCTTTTTTTTTTCTTGACTGTGGCTTTCCTTAAAGCCTCCATTTCACATTTCACATTTAAGTTTACAAGTATTTTCCACATAACATTTGTGTGTCTACATTTTCCATCATAGGATCTACCCTCTTAACTCCACTGTGCCTTTCTCAAGAAAACTCCTAAAGAAAAGGAATGCCCTAAGGAAAGTAATGGCAAAATATGGGATTTAAAGGGAATCTCCTAGCGTAACTAGTTCTCTCAGTGTTGACCATTAGCTTTTGGTCATAAAATGTTAGGAGCTAGCTACATCATGTTTTATTTTTATTTCTGTTTAATTCTATAAGTATTCACAGTAGATACTCAGCAAATACTTATTTTCATGTATAAGTAGGACTTGTCAGTAAATTATTAGGCACTATGCTTGATTTTGCCAATTAGGGGAGACTTGTATTCACTAATTAGAGTCCTGGAGTTCCTGAGCACATTATCACAGTAGAGAAAAGAACCAAGAGCCTTATAAAAACAAGATTCTCATCTGCCAAGCGAACTGCCCTTAGGTTAGCTGACAGTGACTTCTGTCAGCTAGAAGGACTTTGCTTTTCCTTTCCAATTTACATTAACCCACAAAGACAAAGAAGTTTATTTCTTACTGAATAAAATTTCCATGCTATTATGATTCAAGCAAAATTATGATGATGGATGAATAGAGTTGTACCTACTAAATATGCACACGTTAGATGCCAACCAACTTCCCTTTGGTAACTATCACTCTGGCATTAGATGAATCTTAACATGTCTTCTTCATTCTAGCCATAATACTTTTTACAATGAAATACCTTATTTTTCTGCGACACCAACACCCAGGTGTAACAGGCATGTTAGAAAAATCGGTATCATACCAAAACCACCAAATGAAAATTTTTATTTAGTAATTCAAATTCATATATTTAGTTAACATGTTACCAGACATCCAGACACTTGGATATTTTTAGAAGACTCATAGAAGTATTCATGTTTTGTCCATCTGTGTTGCTGTTTTGATGATATGCTGTTTAGATTAACTTTTTCCCCAACCTACAAATTGTTATTTTCATCCTAAAAGAGAGCTGAAAGATTGGGTGATAAAATTAAATTTCCTCCTTTTTTCAAATCATCATTAAATTTGAACAATGACAGCAGTTGGATAATGGTTTCCAGGTTAGCACATGGGCATAATTTAGGCACAGTATTTGTAAACGGTAAGCTGATAGTACCCCTCCATTTTCTAAATCATTGTGTGTTTTTTCTAATTTGTTAACCCCAGTTCTCCTGTTTCATATAAGGGTGATGCCAAAAGGGAGAATTAAAGGAAGTGAGCAAAACAAACACTTTTTGCAGGCTCTCTCTTTCTCTTTCTCTTTAAATATTCTATCTCATTTACAACACCTAATCTCAAGGGCAACAGGAAAAATATGAATTGCTTCAAAGCCCTACCACTTACTATATTTGAGAACCACAGCTTTGTCCACTTTGTTCTGATATGAGTTTTTGTTTTTATTATTATTTTTTAAAATATATTTTTATTGTTATGTCTTTTACATTTTGTATTACCCTTGGGTAATCCACCACCAATTCACCCGTGATCCATCTCTGTAGTCCCTTGTGTTCTTTTCTACTCCATTTTGTGCCCTTATCCTCCTTCCCCTCTCCCCCCCCCCCCCCCC
>PVIJ01001170.1:0-152019 GCA_004024925.1 Scalopus aquaticus | reverse complement strand
TCTACTTTTGGACATCTGGGTTGCTTCCATACCTTTGCTATTGTGAACAGTGCCGCAATGAACATACGGGTGTGTTATCCTTTTGGATAAGTGTTTTTGTGTGCTTTGGGTAGATTCCCAAAAGTGGTATTGCTGGGTCGTATGGAAGCTCCATGTTGAGCAGTTTGAGGAATTGCCATACAGCATTCCCACCAGCAGTGCAGAAGAGTTCCTTTTTCTCCACACCCTTTCCAGCATTTGTTGTTGCCTGTATTTTTAATGTGTGCCATCCTCAGAGGTGTGAGGTGGTATCTCATTGTGGGTTTGATTTGCATTTCCTTGATTATAAGTGATGTTCAACATTTTTTCATGTACGTGTTGGCCATTTGCTTTTCTTCTTTGGAGAAGTGTCTTTTTAGCTCTTCTGCCCAATTTTTGACTGGATTGTCGACTTTGTTTTTGTTGAGTGGTGTGAGCTCCTTGTAGATTTTTGTTATTAGTCCTTTTTCGGTTGTATTGTGTGCAAAGATCTTCTCCCAGTTAGTAGGGTGTCTGTTAGTTTTGGTTAATGCCTCTTGCTGTACAGAAGCTTTTTATTTTGATGTAATCCCATCTGTTTATCTTGTCCTTCACTTCCTTCGCTTTGGGGGATGTGTCTTTCAAGATTTTGCTGAGATGTAGGTCGTGTAGAGTTTTGCCTATATTTTCTTCTATAAATTTTGTGGTTTCAGGTCTTACGTCCAGGTCTTTTATCCATTTTGAATTGATTTTGTGCAGGGTGTGAGGTAGTAGTCTAGCTTCATTTTTTCACATGTGGCTGTGCAGTTTTCCCAGCACCATTTATTGAATAGACTGTCCTTGTTCCACTACATTTTCTTTGCTCCTTTGTTAAAGATTAGTTGTTCATAGATATGTGGCTTTAATTCTGGGTATTCAGTTCCATTGGTCTTTCTGTCTGTTTTTGTTCCAGTACCATACTGTTTTAATTATTATGGCTTTGTAGTATAGTTTGAAATCAGGGATTGAAATTCCTCCGTTTTCCTTCTTTTTAGTTAGGAGAGCTTTAGTTATGCGAGGTTTTTTGTGGTTCCATATGAATTTCATCAGTAGTCGATCTATTTCTTTGAAGAATGTCATTGAGATTTTTATTGGAATAGCATTGAATCTGTAAATTGCTTTTGGAAGGATTGCCATTTTGATAATGTTAATCCTTCCAATCCATGAGCAAGGGATGCCTTTCCATCTTCTGGTGTCTTCCTCTATTTCTTTCAACAGTGTTTTATAGTTTTCTTTGTATAAGTCCTTTATGTCTTTTGTTAGATTTATTCCTAGATAGTTGATATTTTTGGTTTCAATTTTGAAGTGGATGGAGTTCTTAATTTCTTCTTCTTCAGATTGGGTGTTTGCATAGAGAAATGCTACTGACTTTTGTGTCCTGCTACTTTGCTGAACTGGTCTATAATTTTGAGTAGCTTTTCTATAGATTTTTTTTTAGGGTTTTATATATATATTATCATATCATCTGCAAGTAGAGACAGTTTAATTTCTTATTTTCCTATTTGGATCCCTTGAATGTCTTTTTCTTGTCTATTGCTCTGGCTAAGACTTCCAGTGTTATATTGAAAAGTAATGGTGAGAGTGGACAAACTTGTCTTGTTCCTGATCTTAGGGGAAAGGCCTTCAGCTTCTCATCGTTGAGGATAATATTGGCCGTGGGTTTGTTGTATATGGCTTTAATTATGTTGAGGTATGTTCCTTCTATCCCAAGGATTTCAAGGGCTTTTATCATAAATGGGTGTTGCACTTTGTCAAATGCTTTCTCAGCGTCTATTGATAGGATCATATGGTCTTTATTTTTCTTTTTGTTGATGTGTTGGATTACATTGATTGATTTTCGTATGTTGAACCATCCTTGTGTCCCTGGAATAAATCCCACTTGGTCGTGGTGTATTATCTTTTGGATGCATTGTTGGATCCTGTTGGCCAAGATTCTGTTAAATATTTTTGCATCAGTATTCATTAGGGAGATTGGTGTGTAGTTTTCCTTTTTTGTATTGTCTTTGTCTGGTTTTGGTATTAGAGTAATAATTGCTTCATAGAATGTGTTTGGTAGTACTCCTTCCTTCTCGATTTTTTGAAAGAGTTTGTGTAATATAGGGACTATTTTGTTTTTGAATGTTTGGTAGAATTCGTTTGTGAAACCGTCTGGTCCTGGACTTTTGTTTTTGGGGAGGTTTTTGATTACTGTTTCAATTTCACTGCTTGTGATTGGTCTGTTTAGGTGTTCTATATCTTCTTTGTCTAGTTTTGGGTGATTGTATAGTTTTAGGAATTTGTCCATATCCTCTAGGTTGTTATACTTCTTTCCGTATAGCTGTTTATAGTAATCTCTGATTATTTTTTTGATTTTTGCTGTGTCCGTTGTGATTTCTCCTTTTTCATTTATGATCCTATTTATTTATGTTTTCTCTCGTTTTTTTCTTTGTAAGCCTGGCTAGTGGTTTGTCTATTTTGTTTATTTTTTCAAAGAACCAGCTTTTGGTTTCGTTGATCTTCTGGATTTTTTTTATTTCCATTTCATTTATTTCTGCTTTGATTTTTATTATCTCCTTTCTTAAACTGGCTTTTGGGTTTTTTTGTTGTTCATTTTCTACTTCTTTGAGATGTGAGATTAAATTTTTTCTTTGGGTTGTTTCTTGTTTCTTGATGGGAGCTTGTAATGCTATGTATTTCCCTCTTATTACTGCTTTTGCTGTGTCCCAGATGTTCTGGAAATGTGTGTCCTCATTGTCATTCAGTTCTAGATATTTTTTAATTTTTTCTTTGATCTCTTCGTTGATCCATTGGTTTTCCAGTAATGTGGATTTCAGTCCCCATGAGGTAAAAAGGTTTCTTTTTTTTTTCTTTTCATGGTTTATTTCCAGTTTGACTCCTTTATGATCAGAGAAGAAGGATGGTACGATTTTGATCTTAGTGTATCTGTTGAGGTTTGTTTTGTAGTCTAATATGTGATCGATCCTGGAGTATGTTCCGTGTGCCCTTGAGAAAAATGTGTATTCATTTTCTCGGGGGTGAAGTGATCGATAGATATCTGTTAATCCCGTGTGGTCTAGGTCCTTAATTAGGGCTTTAATGTCCTTGGTTACTTTTTGTCTTCTTGATCTGTCCAATAGAGAAAGTGGGCTGTTGAAGTCTCCTATTTATGTATTTTCTTTAATGTCTGTTTCAGGGATGATAATAGTTGTCTGATATATTTTGGTGCTCCTTCATTTGGGGAGTATATGTTGATGAATGTTATATCGTCCTGTTTTATTGTCCCCTTTATCAAGATGTAGTCACCAGCTTTGTCTTTTTTTTTACCTTCTTAAATTTGAAGTCTATTTTATCTGATATAAGTGTAGCTGTTCCTGCCTTCTTTCTTGGTCCATTTGCTTGTAGGATTGTTTTCCATCCTTTAACTATTAATTTCTGTTTATCTTTCGCAATTAAGTGTGTTTCTTGTAGACAGCAGAAGGTTGGGTTCTGTTTTTTGATCCATCCTGCTATGATGTGTCTTTTTATTGGTATGTTTAGTCCACTTACATTTAGAGTTAATATTGATATACTGTCATCCTTATTTGTCTTTTTGTTTACCTTTTTTGTGATTCTAATCCTTACCTACTTCCGTATTTCCTGGTCTTTCCTCTGTTGGTTTTGTCTTCACGGTTTCTTGTAGTATGTTTTGGAGTGGGGGTTTGGTAGTGATGAATTTCTGTAGTTTCTGTTTGTCAGAGAAGGTCCATATTCTTTCTTCATAGGGGAAGGAGAGCTCTGCAGGGTAGAGTATTCTTGGTTGACAATGTTGGTATGTAGTATATTACATATGTCTTTCCATTCTCTTCTTGCCTGTAGTGTTTCTTCGGAGAAATCTGATGTCAGCCTGATTGGCTTTCCTCTGTAGATTATTTGTTTTTTTGTCCTCTTCATTTTCAATATATTTTCCTTGTCTTGAATTCTCGATAGTTTTACCATCATGTGTCTTGCTGGTTTTTTTCTCTACTTGTAATAATTTGGAGATCTTCTGGCTTCCTGTATGTCGATTTTTGTTTCCTTTTTCATGTTTGGAAAGTTCTCTTCAATTATCTCCTTAAGAAGTTTCTCTGTTCCTTTGTCTCCTCTCCTTCTGGGATTCCTATGATTCTGATGTTTCCTTTTTTCATGGTGTTAGATAGTTCTCGAAGCCTTTCCTCATTCTTTTTCCTTCGTTTTTCTTTTTCCTTTTCTGTCTTGGTTCTTTCAGTATCTTTATCCTCCAGGGTGATTATTCTTCCTTCCATGTGTTTTAATCTACTTGTATGGCTCTCTACTAATGTTTGTAAATCCTCCATTTCTTTCATTTTCTTCTTTATGGATTCATTCTCGTTTTTCAGTTCTTCATTTATATTCCTCAGTTCTTTGTTCTTTTCATTTAATTCTATTTTTTATTATGGCCATTCTGAATTCTTTATCTGTTAGGCAATGTAATCTTCTATGTCCATATTATTGGGTTCTGAAGAGGGATTTTCTTTCTGTGGTGTATTGTTTTGAGGATCATCTGTAACTTGTAACTTTTTTCTTCCTGTTGTTGGGCTTCTGCTTTGCTCTGATCGTAACATTCCTGTGCTGTTGGTGCTGGCGGGCATGATTCTTGGTTCTACTTGCTGAAGAGTGTTTGTTGTTTCCTAGTGTCTGAGTTGCCCAGGCTGTTGCTGGGTATCTTCCGGATGTTCTTTTTTCTCTGTTGAATTTCTGTGTGTCTCGTGGCGTGTCTCCAATGTGTTTCCGGTTCCGAGTGGAATTAGGGTAGAAAAAGGGGTGGGGTTTGTAGTAAAAAAAAAATAAAAAATAAAAATTAAAAAAAAAAGTTAAAGAAGAAAGGAAAAAAATATATAAAAGGTGTTGGGTAGATGTAAACTTGGGGAGAGTTTTGTAGTCCGTTTGCTTTTAGGTTTTTGAGTTTCCGGGTAGGCCCCCTGCTAGGGTTCAACCCCCTTTCCAGAGTCAGATGTTGCTGTTGTCCTACTGTCACTGTTGTTGTTTTATAGTTGCTAGGAGTCTTTCTGTTCTTTTTCTCCCCCCCCACCCTTTTTATTTTTCTCTTTTCCCTCAGTGTTTGCCTGGGGTCGCTCCCTGCCCCTGGGGTTATGTCTGGTGGGTAGGAGTGGAGAGTTCCTGATCTTAAGTTTCTTTTCTGCTGCTTGGGTCCCACTACTCCATGATGGGGTACAGGGGTGGTGTTTATGGGCAGCTGTGGTCAAGTTTCGCCTCACCTAGATTCTGGGGGGCCACTGTGCAACCTCCTACAAGTTGGGTGTGGGGCCACCTGGGGGTGCTGGGCCCAGTCTCCACCAGCTGGAGTTTCCTTTTTGCTGCCCTCCTGGGTGCCAAGATGCAAACACTTTGTGGAGGAGGGTGTGGTTGGAGACAGTTCCAGCAGGAGCCTCTATCCCAGGTCAAGATACTCCAGTCAGGTTAGAGAAGAGCACAATTCCCTAACTGTAAGCTACTGGTGTCAGGTTACAGACTAGGGAGGGGGTTGTTTGAGGTGGTCTCAGCAGCAGTTTTTCCTGAAGGTTTCTCAGGCCAATATATCACTTAGCAACCAGTGGGGGATTAGGACCCCACAGGGTGCTGGCCGTTTGTCCTCCCAGCTAAGATGTTACCTAGCCCCAGGTGGGGGATGGAACGCAATGACCCTCGAGCTTTCCACACTTCAGAGCTGCCACGCAGGAAAGTGGGGGGCCGCGCTCCCCGTTGGTTGGCCAGAGCCCTCTGACCCCACCGCAGTTTCTAACCTTGTATTCAGTGGCGCTCCATAAAGCTGGTTTGCCCACCTCTCCTTGCAGTTGTTCCTCAATGTGGGGTCCGATGTCTTTTCTCTTCTCTTTACTCCAACTTTTTGGTTTATCTTTAAGTCTAAAGCACCCATGGGGATGATTGTATTGTGTAGGGCATCCAGTTCTCCTCAGATCGGCTCTCAAAATTAGGGATTTTTCTGTCCATAAATCGATATTGTGTGGGAAAGCCTGATCCTAGCGTCTGTTTGCCGCCATGTTTTGGGGGCATCCTGTTTTTGTTTGATTTTAAATGTATTTTTTATTTTCCACACTTCCACACTTGCATGAAATTATGTGGTGTTTGTCTTTCTCTGTCTGACTTAATTCACTTAGCACAGTACTTGGCTCCATCCATGTCATCATGAATGACGAGATTTCATTTTTTTAAAAAAGATGAGTAGCATTCCGTTGTGTATATATACAAAATATTTATACAACTTCACCCATTTCTCTCTTAATGGGCATTTAGGTGGTTACTAAATTTTGTTTGTTGAAAATAATGCTGCAATGACTGTAGAGGTGCACATAGCTCTTTAAATTTGTATTTGTGTATTCTTCAGATAAATAACCCAGAATGAAACATGTGTTATTTCTATTTGAATTTTTTGAGGAGGCTCTGGGCTGTTTTCAAGTGACTTTCCTGTTTAATTTCCCACTAACACTGCATTTTCTCCATACCTACACCAGCAAGAATTTTTCTTGTCTTGATGATAGTATCTTGTACATACAAGTGTGAAGTTAAAATATTTCATTGTGGTTTTGATTTACATTTCCCTAATAATAAGTGATGATGAACTTCTTGTGTACCTGTTGGCCATATATATATGTCTTCTTTGGAGAATTATCTATTCATATTCTCTGCCTAGTTTTTAATTGGTTAACTTTTATTAATAAATTGTATAAACTTTGTATACATATGTAATTTGAATATCAGCTCCTAGTTGGGGTTATGATTTGTGAATATATTCTCCCATTCAGTAAGGTATCTTCTCATTTTGATTATGGTTTCTTTTATCACACAGAATCATTTTAGTTTGATGTAGCCCTATTTATTTTTGTTTTTGTTTCCCTTACTGTTGGAGTTGACTTCTAGAGACATGTCTAAGGCTGATGTTGATTGGCTTATCACCTATGTATTCTTCCATGTATTATGATTTCATATCTTTTTTAAAAAAGATTTATGTATACAAGAACTGGGGTGCAAGTCAGAGATGGGAGGGGAGTGAGAGGATTCACCAGAGGCAGAGTGGGGAGCAGAACAGGCGGAAACACTGAAATACACTGCTAAGGGGAGCAATGGGTGAGACAGGAGAGATCTGCTGCACTATGTAGGAAGCTTGCTGTCTGGGTATCGAACCCATGTTGGAGTGGTTCTGGATAACTTCATAATGCTGAGACTTAACCCATTGTGCCACCAGGGAGGCCGAGGTTTCATATCTTACTTTCAAGTCTTTAATCCATTTCAATTAGTTTTTGTGTATGATGTTAGATAATATTATAGTTTCATTGTTTTGCATGTGACTGTCCTGTTTTTCTTCTACCATTTGTTAAAAAGACTCCTTTATTTTATACTCTTGATGCTTTTATAGTAAATTAGTTTTCTATATATTTTTGAATTTCTAGTCTCTCAATTCTATGCTAATTGTCAGTGTGTCTTTTATTCCGATGCCATGCTGTTTTGATTACTATTGCTTTGCACTGCAGCTTGAAGTCAAGGAGTGTGATACCACCATTTTCTCCTTTTTTCTTAGGAATGCTTTGGATATTTGGAATATTTATGGTTTCAAGTAAATTTTGGTATTTCTTCTTCTCTGAGCATTGCCACTAGGATTTTGATAAGGTTTTAGGTGAATCTGTATGTCACTTTAAGTAATATAGCTATTATAATGATGTTAACTCTCCAATCCATGAATTATCTTTCCATTACATTCTATCTTTATTTCTTTTACACAAGTCTTTCATTCCTTGGTTAAATTAATTGATAGGTGTTTTATTCTTTGTTTTTGATGCATTTATAAATGGGATTATTTTTCTTTATTTCTCTTCCCATTCATTTATTGTTTGCACAAATAAACATAATAGATTTTTGTTATTATTTGGTAGTTTGTCGCTTGATTATATTTTTTGTGGAATCTTTAATGTTTTCTATGTATATTATTATGCCACTTGCAAGTAGTTATAATTATTTGTTTTTTGTGTCTTATACCTCTCTCTTTTGAATCATTCATATATTTCTATCTTAGAATTATCTATTCTGGTCTTCCATATGATCAGTCTATTTTGTTGCTTTCATGACTATTGTTCATCATTGAGTTTTTCAAATCCTGAATTGCTCTTAGATTAATTTTAATAGTTTCCAATCTCTTGTTAAAGTACTCCTCATTAATTTTATTTCACTGAATTGCTTCCTGAGATTTTTGTATGTCTTTGAATTTCTTCATGACAGCCATTTTGGCTTTCTGTTAGATCATAATATTTCCATTTAGTTTCTTATAATTGTCTTTCTGTGTGCTGCTTTGTTGCCTTGAAGTCTCAAGTTGCTTGATGGTATATTCCTCTGCCTATGCATTTGAAGTGTCTATCAATTAAAAAAAAAATCTGTCACTTTCTTTTGTATATAGTTCATTTTTTTTAAACAGTAGGTGGCACTGTAACTTTAGTTTGTAGCCACTACTTACAGGTGTTGTCTTTGCCTCATCAGTAGATGACCTGGAAATAGACACCCTGTGTTGGTGGGGACTGTGAGGGTACAGAGGATGCTAACTGCCACCATGAGCAGGTGGTGTGAGTGCTACTTCATGTGGGTGGCCATGCTCCCTTTTCCTGGAGTCCCAGGCCTGAATGTCAGTTGCTGGTATACTTTGGAGGCTGAAACCAGTGCAGTGGGCGGGGGGGGGGGAAGGAAAGTAGAATTATATTTGTATGTGCTTTCTCTATTGCCCTTCTCATTGAGATGTAGCATGTAACTGAATACACTGTGTAGATTTGTACATGCTCACAGGGTAGTTACTTATTCCTTTGAGAAATTTTAAAATATGAGTCTTTAAAAATGATATATTTTATGGTAGTATATGGAAAACTTTAATTTTTTTCCAATTGTAGTTTAATATTCCCCAATCTCCATGTGATACTGACACTACTTCTCAGACTAAGAGGACATTTGCTTTTCATTCTATAACCTTTTATTTGGATTTGATTTTATAAGGTTTTATAAAGTAGAAAAGGGTTAAGGCAAACACTTTGTTTTTACAACTAATGACAATTCAGAAATAGTGTCTTTTCAAAACCAGCATAAAAATCATCTGTACATAGTTGAGACTACTAAGAGGTATTTCTGGAGAAATGTTTGAAAATATTTAGTGGGGATGTGGATGAAGTTACCTAGGTGAATGTGTATACTGAGGAAAGCAAATAGATGTAGCAGAGAAGATAGGAAAATAATTTGGTCTTCCATAGTATTCAGAACTTGATTAAAATGGGGTAAGGGCACAAAATGGAGTAGAAAAGAACACAAGGGACCACGGAGATGGATCATGGGTGAATTGGTGGTGGGTTGCCCAAGGGGAATACAAAATGTAAAAGATAAAAATAACAATAAATATATATATAAATAAATAAATAAAAATAAATAAAATGAAGTTAAAAAGTTTTCATAAAAATCAAGAAAGATACTTATATATGGTATCAAGAAAGGAGAACTTTTCTAAGAGGAAGTGCCTATATGTTTAAGGGTTGGGAGAGAGCAATTGAGATAAAGTAAAAAATATATATTCATTGGTTTTGGCAACATGGAAGTCATTGTTGTACTTAACAAAAATATTTCATGAGAAGGGGGAAGGTGGAAATTGGATATTATTATTTGGGTTAGAAATAAAATATGAAAAATTGAGGGCTGTGAGTAAGATATCGTCTTATGATAAATTGACTGTGAAGGGAAAAATAAGGATCAAGTATTACCTAAGAAGGTTTGGATACAGGTATCTTTTTTTAAGATACCTGTGGTTAGGGCTGAGTCAGCTGAATAGGACTGGTATAACATCTGAAAAGGAAGTGAAATCTGGTAAAGCCTTAAAACTATATTTCTCTAAGACAAAGAGAAAATATGGAAAAGAGTAGAATCCCCTACATTGAAATATTAATGAAGAAGCATCCAAATAAAACGATGACATTTTCTCCATCGAAAGTTATCTACCTACATGTCATCCTCAAGTATAATGTTTGCTAATGCCACTTGCCCTTAAATAATTGATGATAATGTTTTGTATAAAATAAGTACTGGAATGTTTTCCACACATTATTTTCCACACATGATTCACACAGAAATTTTCCACACATTTTCATGCAAGAAACAAACAAAAAATACTGTGATCTTTCAGAAAGGTATTTATTTTTTTCTTTATTTATATATTTTACATTAATGTGTATTCCCTGTGAAATTCCCACCACCAATTTCCCCCGTGAACCATCACCATAGTCCCTTGTGCTCTTCTCTCCCCCTATTTTGATCCCTTTTTCTTCTCCCTCCCTCACAGAAAGATATTTAAATTGCAGCAAGAAGTTTGTTGCATTTATAAATTTCTTGACAATTTAAAAGTCAAGGGAAAGTTATCAAGCAACAAACCCTTGCTCAGTGAAGCTTTCACAAAAGGAAGAGAGGATAATCTTAGCATTTCCTTATTCCAAATAAGCTACACATGCCTGAGCTTCAATGAAAATACATGCTTGTTTTATACTTCTAGAACCTTCTTGAAGCAGTGGCCTTGGAACAGGCAAGTTAGCAGAAGTGTGCACTGCAGAAATACAGGCTTTTCGATTTTATGGTAGTTGAATGATTATCATCGGGGTGATTTTTATATTAAAAATGCAATGGTTTGAAATCAGTTCTACTGAATTGCAGGCAAAAGGGGCATAGCGTATTAAGAACATATTTTGTAAATGTTTTATTTCACAAAAGCCTGTGGGGGGGCAGGGAGAGATGATGAACTCTTAGCTGAACTCATCTTTCTCTTACTGTTTATAAAAGAGAAAGTTTTTAAAAAATGCAAATGAGTGTAATATTTCTGCCGATTACAGCACAAGGTTGTGGTACATCAGTTGATTTATGGAATTGTTAGTAACCCAATGTGATTAGAATTGGTCCTGCCTTTTTTCTTTCTCCCTTTTTTTTTATAGTGCTTTCTTCATTTATTCCTTCCTAAAGACTCCACACATGAAAAGTAGAATAATCTACCTAGTACCAAGAAAATCAGATAACTTGTATCAATAAAAACTGAAATAACTCACTTTTTAATTAATATGTTTTATTAGATGTGAAGCTAGATTTTAAAAAATGCTGGAGTTTCCATGTGCTTCCTTCATTCCTGTTTTAAAATTTGATGAATCTCTCTGCTATACACTTTCCATCAATTCTAAAACCCACCACTCATGCTGTTACTATTTCTAAGAGCTTTTGCAATTTTTAGCTTTTTCATTCTCTGCATAAAGATGATCCAGTCAGATTATAAAATGTTCTAGTAAACAATCAAAACCTGTATAAGCCACAAGTAAATTAGTAGAAAAGACAAGGAAAAACATTGCTAGAAAAATTTTTTTTCTCTCAAATAGTAGCAATAGCAAATATGTTTCTCTTAAAACAACTTTCGTAGTTTCTAGTTTCACTATATGGATAATGGTACTAGTTCTAGCCCTGCTGTTAAAAATGTTTCTCCAAAATGACAGAGACAAATTAAATTTGTATCTTAATCTCAACCCTGGTATACTTTAACGTGTCATTTAATAGCTCTATATAATAGGCTCTATTATTGACAATTACATAGTATTAACTCAAAATGACATGGTGTCAATTTGACTCTATTTTTAAAGGCACTATTATAGACACTTTTATATAACATTTATGCACATGTTGTCAAGATCAGCACTTGGCAAGGTTTTGTAAAGTCAAGCTCAGGATCAACTCTTTTAGCCTATATTTATTTTCCTGCTGCTTGTTGTGTCAAAACTCTTATTAGTTCTGTTACAAAATTTGATACTCAGTATATGCTAGATCTTATTTTATATTGATTGAATACATACCCCAATTAGGAATTAAGCTCTTTAACAGGGAATCATAGAGTATTTTTATTCTTGATATTAACACAATCTACAAACTCAGCCAAGATTTAATAAATGCATATTTAGAGAACTGAACACTTCAAAAGAAATATTGTTTGATAGTTAAACTTTAAATTAGACTTTGCATCACCTTGAAAAATCTTTCTTCCATTTTTCATAGAAAAAAGAAATCTCAGTGTTGAAAGTGATTCATGAAGGTATCAATCGAATTCCTTTAATTTACAGCCTAAATAAGAAGTGATTGGCTAATCTCTGGTGAGACAGAATTTACTATTTGTTAGGGCAGATATGCCTTTTCAGACGGCTCTGACAGCATCTTACATTAAGCTAAAATTCATCTCCTTTTGAGTCTACTGAAAATAAAATCATCCACTAAAAATAGGCTCCCCTTGCAAACAGTGTTTTCAAATGGTGTTCCCATTTGTCTTTTCTAGTTTGCATACTGATTCTTCATTTCCCTTCATGTATTGGTTAGTGGGCCTTTGTCTATAAAAAATAGTAAATTATTCATCAGGGATATTGGTGTATGGTTTTCATTTTTTGTGTGATATTTGCTTTTGCTATTAGAGTAATGTTGGCCTCAGAAAATGTGTTTGGAGCATTCCCTCTTCCTCACTTTTTGGGGAAGAGTTTGAGAAGGCTAGGTATTAGTTTGTCTTTGAAGGTTTGATAGAATTCACCAGTAAAACCATTTGGCCCTGAGCTTTGTTTTTGTTTTCATTTTTTCAGAGAGGGGAGTCTTTTGATTGCTGATTAATTTCTTTGCTTATGACTGGTCTGTTCAAATTTTCTATTTCTTCCTGACTCAGTCCTGGAAGATTGTATACTTCTAAGAATTTGTTCATTTCTTCTATGTTACTCAAGTTACTGGCATGTAGAAGTTCATAGTAATCTCTTAGGATTCTCTGTATTTTGAGGTGTCTGATATTCTTTCATTTCTGATTCTATTTATTAGAGAGTTCTACCTTTTTTCTTTGTGAGGCTGGCTAGTAGTTACTCTGTTTTCTTTATTTTTTTTCAGAGAACCAATTTCTAGTTTCATTGTTCTTTTGAATTGTCTTTTTTTCTTCTATTTCATTTGTTTTCAGTTTTATTTTTATTATTTCCTTCCTTCTGTTTGATTTATATTATGTTTGCTCTTCTTTTTCTGGTTCCTTAAGGTGTAAGGTTAAAATGTTTATTTGTGCTCTTTTTTGGTTCTTTGTGTGGACATATATTGATAGATATTTCCTGCTTAGCTTTTGCTGCCTCCCATAGATTCTGGTAGCTCATGTCTTCATTTTTTTTGTATTTTAAAGATTTTTCTTATTACCTCATTAACACAATAATCATCCAGTAGTATGTTGTTGACTCCATTTATTACAGTTTTTTCTTGTTTTTGTTTGGTGGTTGACTTCCAGTTTACCATTGTGATCAGAAGATACTTGATATGATTTCAATCTTCATGAATTTATTGATGCTTGTTTTATGACCAAACATGTGCTCTATTCTGGAGAATGTTCCAAATGCACATGTGAAGAATGTGTATTTAGTTTTTGGGGAGGTGCAGTGCCCAGTAAATATCTATTAAGCCCATAGGTCAATCTACAAAGAATGCATGCAACTTGACAACAACGAAAGTATAACCCAATCAGAAAGTGGGCAGAAGAGTTAAGTGGACATTCTCCAAAGGAAACATACAGATGGCCAACAGGCACATTAAAAATTGTTCATCATCACTTATCAGGAAGTGTAAATCAAAACCACAATGAGATACAACCTCAAATCATGAGATTGATCATATTAAAAAGACCAGAAACAACAAGTGTTGTTGAGGATGTGGTGAGAAAGAAACACTTATACAGTTGTTAGGAATGTAAACTACTCCAGCCTCTATGGAAAATAGAATGGAGATTTCTCAAAATATTAGAAATAGATCTATATGATACAGCAATTCCATTTGTTGGTATATACCTGAATAATGCAAAAACACTAATTTGAAGGATTATGTGCACCCCTATGTTCATTGCAGCACTGTTTACAATAACCAAGTTACAATAACCAAGTCAGTGCCTAATGACAGATGAGTGAATTATGAAGATGTAATAAATATACACAATGGACTACTACTTAGGTATAGAAACATATGAACTCTTGTCATTGGTGACAGCATACATGAAACTGGAGCGGATTATACAAAGTAAAATAAGCCAGAAGGAGAAAGACAGATACTAGATAATTTCACAAATATGTGAAATATAGAGAAATAAATCAATGGGTCAGACAAAACCAAACCAAAAACAATCCCTAGAAATCTGACTCTAAAATTGAGGCTATTAGAGGGGGAGCGGGGAGGTGGAGAGGGGACCCAATGGACTATGGTGGAGGATTATGTATGGGTGCCTTCGTGGTGGGTGTGGAGTAGTACCATGCATCTGGAGTTGTGAACCTACAACTCTGAATTTTATACAGAGTTTTAAGCCATTGTTTCCTTAATTAAAAGATTTTAAAGCAAACTATGTTGCAGATAAACAAAAAAAATGTGGAAATTACTATCTCACATGATAGAGGTATGATGGAGTCCGGTGTTCATTGGTTTAGATATTCACGATAATAGCAAGCACACAAGTTTTCTTTTTCTCCATTTTCTGTTGTCTTTGGTATTATCTTTATCAGTAGGCTAGTAGGAAGATGGCGTTTTTTTCATGTATCAGCTAAGAAAATGATGTCATTATTTGTTTTTCTTGCCACAGTTACTAATACATACTGCAAAATGATTTACACCATGGTATTCCTAGCACCTCCATCATGTCACATAGTTACCACTCTCTTTGTTTGTTGTAAGAATACTTAAGGCCTACTCTCTGTTCCTATTTATCTAGGTGATTACAAACTACTAGATTTTTGCTACTTATAGAATGAATGTTATTAATATGTCACTACTTTATGTTACCACCAAGCTCATTTAATAGAAAAGTCCTTGGATAGTAACTTGAAAAAATCCAGGAAGTAAATAAAAACTTCACTTTAAGTAAAAAAAGGTGTAAGTAAAAAACAGGGGAGGAAGTTCCTTGAAGATGAAAATTTTAGTTTATTTATATATAATTTATATATGTATCATTAAAGTGTATTTTATGTTTTTTACACTTTGCAAAACTTATTTTAGATTTGCATTCAATTTAGTACATGAAAAACTCCTACGCAACTTAAAACAACCATTTCATGTGTTCAAATATGCATGAACTTATCTGCAAGTATATTTAGTTGCTTTCAAGAAAAACTGTATTTTTGTCTCTGGTGACAAAATTTTTGTTCTTGTCAAGTGAGCTTTTGAGTTTTTCTTTTTTTTACATTATGCCCAGTTTGGATAGAAATATGTGTGATTGGTGATGTAAATGGCAGTTGTTACACTTTAATGCACACGATGAGTGTAATGAGAATTACGCAACGGCTGTGATAAAAGAATAAAATCAAACATAAGCAAAACAAGCCATACGATGTTTAAGTTCTTTCCTAAGACAGAGTTGCATGCTGAGAAAAAAAGTTTCAATAAGTTATACTAGCTGCAGCTACACAATGATTGGAAATTTCTGATAATGCTAAGAACTCATCATGTATAAACACAAACACATTCACTGGCAATCATAAAACTGAAGCAAGAAAAATTACCAAATTTTTCTTTCATTGCTTAGATAATTACTTAGTTGTCACATAAATATTTGGCCAGATTATAACATTTCAATAGTGCACAATATATAATACAGTCTGTGTGTTTTCTTAAATTTACTGTTGGGAGAAATTTTGTTTATTATTTAATACATTTATAAAATAGCTTTAAACAAAACACTTTACTGGGCAATATGGGGCAGGATAAAAACTAGTTTCTGACTAAATTCTTTATAAGTCTAATTTTTAAAATTAAATATGTTTCGATTATACATATAATTAAATTATACATGCAATTACATTTAAGACATTTCAATTCATTGGCCTTTTCCTTTTCAATAAGTGCTTTCTATGTTTTAAGAACATTATCAAGATGTTGAAGATTTATTCTTTATCTTTTAAAATGTTGATGTTTCATTTTCACATTCAGATCTTTGATTCCATTGGAATGTATTTCTGTATCTTTTATGAAATAGGACCCCTTTTCTTTCCTACTTTTGCCCTTATGTCTCTTCCTTTAGTGAAAATCTCTTTTCTGATAGGCACAATTACTTCAGTTTTATACTAAATGTTCATATTCTTGGATCTGTTTCTATGCTTTATGTTCTGTTTCATTGGTCTATTTGCCTATCCCTACATAATATAATACTGTTGAATTGATACAACTTTACATACACTTGAAATCTGAAGAAAAATAACAATCATGCTGTTCATCAGCAGTGTTCTTTATATTGGACCTTTATATTTTCATTATAGAAATATACATTATAAATATAAAGAGATATTATATGTGCTATAGAATTATAGATTGGTTTTTCAAGTTCACATTGAAGCACACAAACAAAAGCTCACTGGGATTTTTATTTGGATTGAGAATGATCTACTGATCAATTTAGAGAGAATTTACATTATTTAGTCTTTCAATCCATGAACATAGGCCATTTCTTTAATCTTGTATAGATCTATTTTAATAGTTGCCAAAAACAGAATTATGTCCCCTCGAAGTTCAAATGTTGAAACTAATCCTCAGTGTGACTGTGTGTGGAGATAGTGTCTTTAGGAAGTAGTTAAAGTTAAATGAGGTCATGATAGTGACATGCTAGAACCTGGGGTGGTTTATAAGAAACAGAAATCTCCCTCGCCCCTCTTCACTTTTATTCTCCCTCCTCCCCCACTCTTCTCCTCCTACAACCCCTCCCCAACACAAAAGAGTTCATATGTGCACACAGCAAGCTGGTAACCCACATGCCAAAAAAAGAGTGAAATCTACCTCATGAACCCACAGAATGAAATTTACCTTGCTGCTACCCTGATCTTAGATTTCCCAGCCTCCAGAACTGTAAAAAACAAGTGACTTTGATTAAGTCACACAGTCTTTGGTAATTTGTTATGGCATCCCAACTGGACTAATACGTAATGTTCAATGTTCTCCACACAGAGAAAGTAAATTCCTTGACACTTCACATTTTTTATGCTAATGTAAGTCATATGAACTTAAAATTTTCATTTTCTGTATGTTACAGAGAAATATATTTGATTCTGTATTTGCTCTCCTATCATTAAACCTCATAATCTCTGTTATTAAATGCCAACTACTAATCTAATATCCTTTTAAAATATATAAAGTGATAATAATACTTGTGAATAATGAAAGCTGTGTTTATCTCTGTGAAATCTTGATGCATTACTGTACTGATTACTATCGAAAATGGTCTGGGGTGGGATCTGGGAATCTTTTCTGACCAGGATCCCGGAATGACATTATTGGGTCATAAGACTTTGGCATTATTGGCAGAGATGTTGATCGGCACTCATTTATTGATTGCTTCATATTTGTCTTTTTAACAACAACTTATGAAAATTAAAATTTATCTCTACCTCAGTAAAATGTAATTGGAGGTACCTGGGCCAGAGGATTCGCCCCACTAGGGAAGAGATAGAACAGAACAATAGGAAGATAAATGACCCAGAGATGGAAATATTTAACAAAATGAGTATCAGAGTTCCTCGCACACTCCAAGCTCACAAGGAGATTTTCTTGAATCTCCGCTTTGCCTGCCAGGTCTAATATAAATTTCATTTAATTTGTGATGCTCTCATTTTTTCCCTGAATAACTTCCCCATAGGCCTCTAAAAGAGAAAGTCTACATGCAACGTGTTTGCTTTTTTACTTGGTATGTGAATTACATTTGGTAAAAACAGTCCAAACAAAAAAAAAAAAAAGTATTTCATTTGCAAAAATGGGTTGTAATAAATACTTAAATTATATTTCAAGGCAATATTGTTCAGGTGAATGACAGAAATGGATTCATCAAAGATATAACAATTGAACTGAATTTTTTAAAACGTTAGAATTAAAAATATAAGCATTGAAATGTACAAAGTATTTCATCAGCGGGGGGGGGGGGGAACCATGTGTAGATAGTAGTGAACAACAAAGCTTGAATGTTAGGTTACTAATAGAATTTGGAAAATCTGGGAAGTCAAGCAAAGATGTGATACATGCTAAAGAAGGGTAGAATTTTCCAAGATTTTTCAGTAGTTATGCATGACACAGAATTAAATCTGTGCATGTAATGCAGGAAAGAATGTGGTAGGAAAGAACTGGAATCAAGGAAACCATTTATAAACTACAACTAAGAAGACAACAAAAATCCAAAGTAAAATTAGCAGTAAAAAATAGAAGAAAAGAAAGTGTTTAGGAAAACTCTAAAATTTTATCACCGTAAAAGTCACTGCTGGGAGAGAAAGTGCCCTTCAGATATTATCTCCCATTCTATTTTCAAGGGAGTCTCAACTTCTAAAACATTCAACAGAATCAGGTCACTAATCAGAAAGTGTTCTGTTTCTTTAGAAACATTTAGAAAGTTCTGAGCTATATTGTCCTTTTTGGAAAATGTCACGCCCTCGTTTGTATTCAAGAGAAGTATTTTCAGGAGATTTCTCTGATACAGTCTTCTGAAATTTTATCAAGGCAACAATACCTTGTTTATCCCCTGATGAATATCTTACTTTTAAAGACCGCTGAAGAGATGGAATGTGTCAGTTTATTTAAATGCTGCCGTTTTGCTTTTGTTGGAGAAGCACTATAATCACCCTCGGAGAGCAATGATGAGGATTTTGGTAGTTGCTGCTGTAATGGTCTTCATGTTTTAGGCAGACAAAGGGGGAGAGAGGAGAAAAATGAAGGAGGAGCTCCTTTATATCCCTATTTTCTAGAATGCTGCTGACAGTCTGTGTAATTTCTGATTTTGTTGTGTTGAAAGCAAACTAGAAGATGGTTCATTTCATTTGCAGCTTAACATTTTCATAAACAAAGCAAAACAAAACAACTAAAAATACCAGAAGCATGAGCTATCAGCAAGTTAGGCATGTGGCCTTAACTTTTATGTGGAATAATCAATTGTCTACATGTTTAACAAAAATAAAAATTAAAAAATTATAGAATTTCTTATGTTGGCATTACTTTCCTTTATACATGTGATTTGATTTAGCATATGCTGTCTTAGCCTTCAGGAATTTCTTCTTTGGACTCCCTTGCTTTGGTCAGGTCTGTTCAGATTTTTGTTAAAGAAAATGGAGGTTTTCTTGACTTTTTTCTAATTAAAATGAGTTGCATGTGTTCATAGTTGATTTCATTTGCTTCTCTAACATCCCCCAGTTTTCCACTTCACAACCAGAATTTCTTGTAAGGATAAGTATAAAGAAGAACCATGTAAAATATGGTTTAAGACTATTTTCTTATCTCAGGATTCACACAGTCACCTGAATGAGCTCCTCCCTTTCCTAACCCTATAGGCTAAATTAGATGAGACTCAACATAAATGAACCCTCTTATATGTAATTTTCTCATTTTCCCTACATTAGATAGAGTACTCACTCTCACTCTGTTTCCATAAAATTTTATGTAATTCCATTATTTTTATTTCTTTATAATTATTTTGTGGTAGAACATCTTGTCCATTTATAAGACAGATTATATTTTATTTCAACCCTCATCATCAATTATCACTAATCACTCTAACAAAGAAGACTGGTACCATCCTAATGAAAATAGCAAAATCATTAATAAAAATGTCTTTCATTTCCCCCCAAAGTGCATATATATGTTTCTAAGACCTGTAAATTCTTTGATTTTTATGAATGTCTTTTAGTAGTATCACTGTTGAGAACTATTGAAATATCCTTATTTACATTTAACTTGAGTCCTTACAGAGTTCCTAGTAAACAAAAGGCACTCAAGGAAATTGTTACTGGTTGAGTCTATAGACTTTTTGACCTAGCTGTAGCTTAACAAATCTGGTTTATCTTTATCATACTTCCTCAGTGCACTTTCTAAGCATGATGTTTTATTTTTTTCATGAATATATTGTGGTGAGTTAGTGTCAGTTTATATTGTTTATAGACAATGGAAGTGTAGGATCCTCCTTTTAGGTGTGGTTGCCATAGTGCACCCACCACTGAAGCACCAATTGCCTACCACAATAGTCTATTGTGTTCCCTCCCTACTTTATTCTTAACCCTCACCCTATGGTTGATTCCATTCTGTAGTACACTCTCAAGGGCTGTTTGTCTGAGTCTGGCTTTATCTGACCTTTTATGTATATTTTCTATATAAGTAACGCCATGCAGTATTTGTCTTGCTCCTGACTTATTTCTGCTCAGCATCATTCTTTTGATCTCCATCCACGTTGCATAAAGAACATTCATGTAAAATACGGCTTAAGACTATTTTCTGATCTCAGGATTCAAATGGCATGGGTTTATCTTTTTTGATTGCTGAGTAGTATCCCGTTGTCTATATAGACCATATCATTTTGATACACTCATCTGTTTTTGGACATTTAGGTTGTTTCCATAGCTTGGTTATTGTAAATCGTGCTATAGTGAATATAGGAGTCCAAGTTCCCTTTCAATTAGTGTTTATTTTTTGTATTCTTCAGGTAGATATCTAGAAGTTGAATTGCTGGGTGGCATGGCAGCTCCATTGTAATCTTTTGAGACATCTCTGTACTCTTTTAGATAGGAGATGAGGTAGTTTATATGTTCCAACTGAGAAAATCCCTGTTTCTCTGCATTTCTTCTAATTCTGATTGAAACATAGCAATGATCTCTTTAATTCATCTCTCACACCTTTTATTTAATCATTAAAAGAAGACAATTTGTATTTCAAACATTTTGCCTAGAACTTTCCTTAGCAAATCACAACTACATATATTTTCTATTTCTTCAATGATCTTTTCATCATTTTTTTTCCACTACAACGTGCATGGTTCACAATATTTTGTACACTCCAATAGGAATCTCCTCACAAATTTTCTGGCTTCCACTAAGTTTTGATTTTTTTAAACCTAGATTTTGATAAGAATTTGATCTGTTCTTTTTTGCCTTTGCCTGCCATCCAGTTCAAAGACAATGTCTTATCTTATGTTTTACAGTTCTGTGTGACACCCACAAAAATAGTATCCTGGCAGGAGGGTATTCGGGATCTATACAGTGGAAGAGGGACTTATCAAGTCACTGGTTTGCTACTAGATCAGAAGTGAAGTCATTGACAGAGCAACCGACATCTGGGAAAGTGAAGGTGTTCACTTCTTCCCCCAAAGGAATGAGGTGAGATGTGACTTTGAAAGAGTTAAATTGGATAAACTAAAACTGGGGGAAAGTTTGGATTTTGTTATTGGGAAGAGAATCTGAAGCAGAAGAATTCATGGTCTCAGTTGTGTGGAATGGGTCATTATATAACATGCCACATTTTCTAATAGGTTGCAGTTTGAAATATCAAAATGTAACTCAGAAACACATTCCTCAAAGGTGTGTCATTATTTACTGTGAAACTTTACCCTGAGGTATTACTTTATATCATAACAAGATAATGCTTCCCATGTCTTATTTGAAACCTACACTATTTAAATAAAACATCAACAATCAGAATATCAACACCCATAAGTATGTCTAAGTATACTGTTCCAACTAGTGTGTTTCCATTGTTAACTTGACTTCCAAATTGTATCTTTGTTGTCTAGTATTTCTATGATTATATGACTCATATAAAGACCATTATGCAAATGGAATCATGTGAGACATGAGTTAGTAGTGGTATATAAAATTATTTACAATGGACTTATGACATATTTATTATAAATGCCTAATTTTCTCGACACTAACCAAGTAAATTAGTCATGTCACAGTGGCAGGTTGAGAATTATCAGTATAAAATACTACATTAAGATAACATCACTCACAGGAAAAGCAGTTTTATGTTTCATGATCAAAGAGAGAAAAAAGAACTCAATATCTAACACTAGCATATTTCATCAGAGAAGATTCTTCTTTCTCCTCCATTTCTATTATTTCAATTTCTTTGTCCCCTTAATTTCTGGGCCTACTGTCATATCCTCTTTGGTAGCTTCAAGTTGCCCTGCCCCTCAGGACTATACTTTCTCTTAAGCTATTGTAGTTATTCTTGATGTGAGTTTTTATTTAAACACTTAAACTATCATGTTAAATTTGTATATATGATTTATAGATATCCCTTGGCTGCAAAACTAGTTCTCAAACCTTTGAAGGAATTCATTCAATAAACATTTTTTGAATGTCCATTCTGCCGTGTGCCAGGCACAGTGTTACATTCAGGGTTAATAATGGTAGGGATAAAATATCTTCACAAAAAAACTGATGCAGGTTCTTGTGGAGTTTATATGATATCATAGAGTCCAAAAGTTAATCAAAAATTACATGAATGCATGTTGTGAATGAGCGCAACAAAGATGAGGTACAGTGGTGTGAGAATATGTGATAAGGGAAACTTATGATACCTGGTAAGAAGAAAAGTTATCCCTAAAGAACTGAAGATAGAACATTGATCAGAAGAAATTGTAGGAGCTAACTAGGTGAGTTAAGAATAGAGGGTAGGAAAGAAGTTACAGCCAGACACAGCAGCATATTCAGGGGTCCTGTGGTGAACATTGGAATGGCATAGGGGAACTGAGAGCATAGTACAATAACTACAGTGCAGAGAACATGGGCACATGCTATAACAGGGGCTTAGAGCATTAGAATTCAAAACATACTAATCACATTAAAAAATTTATGCTTCCTCTGCTGTGGATGGAATAGTATGTTCTCCCAAATTTACATGTTGAGCAATAGCTCTTTAGTGTGAAAATTTGAGATGGAGCTTAAGAAGTTGTCAGTAGTGGCACATAAAATTATTTACAATAGTGTAAATAAAATTATTTACTATGAAGGTGAGGTCCTTCATTGGGATCCTTCATTTATTTATTCTTACAATGGGATGAATACCTTCTTAAGGAGAGAGATCAGAGAACTTTCTCCCTCTCCGCACTGTTTTTCTGGCTCTTTCTCTGCCATGTGAAGACATAGTTAGAATAGAAGATGATCATCTGCAGGCCAGGGAAAGAATACTCACCAGGGCCCAGTCATGCTGTCATCCACATCTTGGACTTCCAGAACTGTAAGAAAATTTTGTTATTTAAGCGATACAGTCTATGGTATTTTGCTTCAGCAGTAGGCTAAGCCATTATCCTAAGAGCAATGAAAAGTCATTGAAGAATTTTAAGTAAATTACATCCTAATTATAACCTAGAAAAGTTACTATGGCTGCAGTATAGAAAATGGACTTATTGGGCATCAGTAAATGTATAAAGTACTATCAGGACATGTATCTGGCATATCTTATATACCTCCCTCCGCACCATTCTCTTTCACAACTTCAGCTAATTGTTTTAACCCGGCTTCAGTAACTTGAGTTTTGTGTAGTTCTAATCCTGAGGTATACCAGTCATTTCCTAGAGATCCAATCTTCCCTTTAGCAGCTACTGAACAACCAAGGCAGTCCTATGCGATGAGTTTCTGGCTTTCCAGGCTAACTCAGGATTTATATGAAGTATATTTCACAGACTGAAAATCAAAGGACAGATAACATTACCATAAAGTGACTGAGAGCTAACTCTTTGTATAGTCACTTTGACTAATTTTACTAATGGGTAAAAATAAAATAAAAAACCAAATAATATATTCTGTCCTGTGAGGACCTCGGCACATTTTCTATGCATATCGTGTCTAATGATATCACGTGTGGTTGAGCAACAAGGTGTACAAGGTATGTCTGTTTTGTGTCTCATAATGATGCAGAGACCAACATAAGAATTCATCATTTTGTACTACTTACTGCCATTCTCTCTCTTACTAGTTATTTTTACACTCTCTCTAATCTGGAACATCGAAATTTAAACATTAGTTCATAATCTTTGCCTCAGAAAGGCAGAAAGCTTTTGCAGCAATGCATATGAGATGATGATAATCGAGTTGGGTGATGAGACAGAGATGGTGTATTCAATTTCTGGGTAGGCTATAACAAAGTACCACAGACTGGCTTGCTTAAAATAATAAAAATGTATACTCTTATAATTCTGGATATTGGAAGTCTGAAGTCTAGTTATGGGTAATGCCACGTTCTCTTTGAAGATTTTATTTTATTTTTAAAGATTTATTTATTTATGCATACAAGCTGGGGTGTGGGGGTGAGAAGATTCACCAGAGACAAAGAGGGGAGCAGAACAGGCAGATCTACTGAAGTACACTGCTGAGGGGAGCAGTGGGCGAGGCAGGAGAGGTCTGTTGCGCCATGTGGGAAGCTCCCTGGCCAGGGGATCGAACTCATGCTGCAGTGGCTCTGGATAGCTTCATAGTGCTGATACTCAACCCGTTGCGCCACCAGGGAGGCCCGGAAACCCTTATAACTTCTTTACTTATAGATGTATCACTCCAATCGCTGCCTCTATCTACATGACCTTCCCTCTTTTTATAAGGATATCGCCATTCAGTTAGGCTTAACGTCTACCCTAATCCACTACAACCTCATCTTAATTGGTTATATATATATATATAAGCTATCCTTTTCAACATCAGATCATATTCACAGTTTAGACATGATTTAGGGGGACACAGTATACAACCCAGTACAAGGGGATATTTGAAATGAAATTGATAGGACTTATTGATAGATTGTATATTGGGTTGAAAAAGAGATAGACTCATGGATAAATCTAGGTGTCTGACTTATGTGATGATGTGATTCACTGAGACAACAAAATTTGGAGGAAGATCATGAATGTAATATTGGCTTGTGTTTAGGTCACTTTGAAAGGAACTGTGTGCTCATCCATTATTCATGCATGGCCTATTGCTGGTGATAATTACAATGTAAGGTTTCAGTGCTGACAGTTCCTCTTTAAGCATCAAGTGCCAAAAAGGGCACACTATCATATTATTACTACAAATGATGATCATAGTATAGCAACATTTATGTGTATCAAGCACTTACTACATCGACTGACAATTCCTCGAATTACTACCAAATACAGAACCACACATTCAGAAAGTAGAGAGAAACCCATGCAGAATATATGCCAAAAAAGCTACAGTCATATCATTTTAACACTATGAAAAATTAAAGATAAAAGGCAAAGGGGAAAAGCATCTTAAAAGGAACAAAGTCTGAGATTAAATTTGACTCTCCTAATCCCCATCCAAGGTGGACACCAACCCATTTTACAAGTAGGCAAGGGTAAAAAAAACATTAAACTATTTACTGTGCTGACTGAAGGAGATGGGTTGTTTATCCAGATTGTCCAATTACTAATCATTGACTGGCACTGCTGATACTGATTGGATAGATACAATACCCACATATTGTGGTAAGCAGTAAATTAAGGAATACTCTACATATTTTGTATTAAAACTGTATATTCAGAAAAAGTGTGTGTGTTTGAATTTGGATACATATATGGAAAAGGAGGTGCATGGGCGGGGTGAGGGGACCAAAATTACTGAATAGCACATACCTAACAATACCAAACCTTGGCAGACTATGGCATAGAAATATGATTTAATATCTTTGTCTTAACAGGACATAAAAAAGCCACATATCCTCAGAAAATGTGAAAGGAAAGCTTGAAGACACAAGCTTGCAGGTAAACAGTTTATTTGCCCAGCACATTTTTCTACTCTAGAGTCCAAGAAGGGCTTTCCCAATCTGATCATCTTGGTGTATGACAAATCTGCTGTCGCAAGTTGCTTCTAGAAAAATTACATTTGGTTCTCAACAGCAAGCAGAGAGAGACATTGGGATTGTGGGATTGGTAATGTCTGGTTTAGAAAGGCTGATAAAAGTGTTTGATCTGTCGGGGAAAGAATGGTGGGGTGGAGAAGAAGGAAGATTTTTTTCCTCTCTCTAATATGGATGGCTGGTGAGGGGTGGAGGAGACATATGGAGGGATTTATGGTCCTGGCCTTGCAGAGAAAGTACTATTCACAACTGAAAGTGCTCATTAAGCTGCTGCAGTAAAAAGAGCTTGGGAACTCCTCACAGGAGGAGGTGGCAGGATTCTGACAGTAACAGTTGGTGGATGGATGTAAGTATTCAGCGACTGGGAAGCAACTGACTCTTTGAAAACAGGTTCATGATTAGAACCCAGCAGTTTTGACACACCGCAATCAAGCTGTAAAGAAACAGAGCATAGCAAAGGATAAGCTTGTCAAAAGAATAAAGCCCAGTACATTCAGGTGGGGCTGCACTAGAAGGTTTTAGAAAGAGAAAAGCAAATTAAGCAAACTAATTTCAGACATTTTCATGTGATTCAACTATTTGAGATGAATAAATATAGTTACCTTGTCGGACTAAAAATACCTCAAAGACAACCACTTTCAAATTGAAGATGAGGCAAATCTTTGTGGAAATAAAGGTGATGAAATATTTTAAAAGTGATTTTTTTTTAAATTGAGTAATTGTGCTGTTTCAGGTGAGATATATTTGTTATCTAAACATTTGATTCACAGCTTGTTTGAGAAAAAAAACAGTATGTATCTGACTATGGACATGAAGTCATAGTGTATAGCTGAGCTATTACAATTGACACTGACTCATAATGGTCATTTAAGCTTATTGAGTGTTTACAATGTGGTAAGCAAAATTCTAAGTACTTTAATCACATCCATTCATTTAGTCCTCACAAAAGGCCTAAAAGGTAAGGACTGTAATTAGCTCCGGTTTGAAGAAAAAACACAAGTTAAATAATTGATGCAAGATCACAGTTAGTATGAATTAGAGTCAAGATTTTGAGCTGGGCAGCCTGGCTCCAGAATGGGGGCTGTCAGCCAGTCACCACACGAAATGGTCCCACTGCCTCACAGATAACTGATGAAGAATTAGGGGTGACCAAGATTTCTAGTTTCCCTGTAACAGCCAAATGCTAGAAATAGTTCTAAAATATACAACTATGATAGTTTAAAATATGTCCACAAATTCTTTGATACACCTTTCTTGAGATGGAGCCTAGTCACAACCTCTGAGAAGGGCTGGGTTAGTGGCTTGCTTCTTAGGTGGAGCTAGAGCAATGTGGGGCTTCTGAGGGGAGGTCACGAGAGCAGTGGATATTGCCTCTTTTGGATCGATCACTCTGGAGCAACCCATGTTCTGAGCACATTCGAGCGGTCTATGGCGAGACTTGTGAGGACAATAGAGGCCTCCAAGCTGCAGCCATGTGAATTAGTCATCCTGGAAGCAGTTATGAAACCACCCTGCTGACCTACCCTTGAACCCCCCAGTACCACAGGAACTGTGATATAATGATGTTTATGATTTTCAACCAGTTCCTTTTGGAATACATTGCTATGCTATATAGCACTTACCAAAACTTCAAAAAGTCATTTCACAGTTTTGTCATAAAATTTATAATGAAATCAATTATATGCTACCTGTTCGTAAACTAAAATGTTTGCATTCAGACACACTGCAGAAAAATAACGAGAATGCTCTGAAAATTCAGGAATATATTTTACAAAGGAGACATAAGTCTTATTTGATGAAAAATAATAGAAAATTATTTATAAAAATGACCAGAAGACAAATTCTAGTATATTTTCCTTATCTTTGTATGTGAATTTCATTTTTTTCTTTAAAAAGAATGAGTTGATGTTTTATATTTTAACAAACATTTTTCGTAGTATAAAGGTTCTACACATTAATTCATGGCAATCTAGATAGAGGGTGTCTAGCTTGATACGTTATTAATAGTGTTTATACTCACCTGCATGCATTTTTATAGCATATTCTATTGGGAACTGCTTGTTTACTATTATTTACATTGTGTCTTTCTCTCAGGAAATAAAATACTGAACAAACTTTGAATTAACCTTCACAGCTGCCTTGTACTGTGTCTTAAGGGACAGTTGTCTTACTCCCTAGCTTAGAAATAAAGGTTGACTTACTGAGAAAATAAGTGCCTGAGACGAGACAATTTAGATCTCTGCATGTCCATGGGACATTTGTCTGCCAGAATATAAATTTATCAACCTTATACATTTTGGTAATGGTATGTCCCTTGATGGAGACCAGGTCCCTGAATTTTAGTGTTTGGAGTGCTTGCCTTATAATAGACAGTCAAAGAATTATTTATTGACTATTCAATGAAATATTTCTTTGTTTTCTCACAATCCTGTGAGAGTAGCTTCAGTTTCTGTATCAATTTCAGAAGTGAAGAAACGGAGTCATAAAGAAGTTTATTTTGCCCAAGGACAGATAACTAGTAAATGAAAGCAGAATTAAAGAGAAATTTTCTTGTCAAAATTCACTGCAACATCAGTTATACCTACTGGAAAATCATTCTTTCTAAAGAACTTTTTGCATTAAGAGAACTTTCTAAAAAGTTTGTGTACATTTTAAATGTCTGCAAATGCTTGCTTATTTATTACGTTACTTAGGGAAGGAAGCCCAAGGAGCCAGTACCTGAAAGGAAAAGGGCTTCAGGCTCTCTTCCCCACTCATTCCACCTGTTGACTTCCTGAGAAGCCAAAGCTTCTAATTCTAATTCTCTCTGAATCTCCTTTTTCTTCATCTGTAAAATTAGGATGTTAATAAGTGCTGAGCTTTCTTAAAGGATGGCTGTAAGGTACAAAAGGATAAAAAAATTCTTCAAAGTTCTTTGCAAACTTGACATCCAACGTAAATTTAAAATTCCTACTTCTTATTCAACTTTCATATTCTTTGCCTTATTGTCACCTACATGTTCTGCAGTTAAAAAACCTCTGAATTTCTTTTCAAAGAAAGACTATTTCCTTATGATTTTACTGCTTATGGAGCATAGTGATTGAAAAGGTATGTTAAGGGATACTGGATTTAAATGTCACCAGCATCATAGGAAACCTTGAGATGGCACTGAAATACAAGGCTGTGTCTGTATTTTTGTGTGTGTTGATTTTATTACGATATTTATTTAATAGTTGTCAAATTAAGAGATATCTAGACCATTGCTATGATAAAGTGTTTGCTATGAACACAGAATAATAGTTTGTAATCTCTTACTAATTACCTCTAAGAACTCCCTGGGGGTCTCAGTTTCTTTCACACTTATTCTGGTTGGCAAATTACTTTTTTTCTAGATAAGTTATTCTTGTGCTAAGAATGCTAGGAAAGTTCACCTGGTGGTGAGTCTAGGGAGACCTTAATTAAAGTCAATTGAGCTTGTCTTTGACACTAAAAGAAATATCCAGATGATTTCCCTTTGGAGATTGAATAGATGCTGCTTTTCTCTGCCATTTCGCATTTGACTTTTCCTGATTTTCAAGGAAGCAAGCAATACCTTCTTTAGAAGGTCTGTCCATAGTGGTCTTTCTCTTAGTAGCTAAGAAACTAAGTAGTTTAGAAGGAAAACTTGAATGGACATAGGTAGTATTTGCAGGCTTTATCTTACACTTTATTTTTGTATTTTGTATTTCTACTTTCCTTTAAAATAAGGCAAAAGACTAAAGTCAGATCATGTGTGACCGGTTGTGGTAACTGTGGAGAGTGAATTTTAGGAGGGACAAGGGACAAGTGAGAACAGGGAGTAAGCTCTTGTTATATGGATGAGAGATGACAGAACTTTATCTAGAACTACAGGATGTCCTCAGCCTTTTTGTTGACCAGTTAATGTGAGAAAATTTGTAAGATACTTTATCTCTCTAAATGTAAAGGATTAAAATGTCATTTTGAAAAAAAACATGACTCATCTCTGCATGGTAAGTCAGGTGGCCCTTGAGTCAGCTGTCTGCTTTCGTCCTTTGTGCTTGAGAGGAGAGTCCTGATTTTCCATGCAAGCCCTGCCTTTGTTACTTCTAAGGAAAGAGGGAGAATCTTTCACTAGGAATTCAATCTCATCAGACTCCTGAATTTTCCTGAGGTAGGTAGTATTACATCTAGGTTGGTGTCTGTGACGTACATTTAACTACTAACTCAAAATATATGAATTCTGGAAGAATATCTTCTCCGATATAATAATACTCTCCACCAACAGCAGTTTATCACAACTGAACTAAGCAATGGACTTCTTGAACAGGCTAACCACTCAGTAAGATATTCTAAAGGGTATTCTTGAAACAGCCTGTTTGGACAGGCAGTAGAGGGTCCCCCCAGTATTGTATTGCCACCTCCTCGCACACACACACCCCTTCCCCAGAACCCAATACTCTCCTGAAGGATGCTTAGTAAAGCTCCCTGAAATAAATGTGTTTATTTGAAGAAAAGGGCTCTTCCATTAAGAATAGCTGTATGCCTCGTGAGTAACTGCTTCACTTTTATATTATGGACACTGAGAAAATGTACCAGATCTGACTTTCTTTGCATCAGCTACTAGGAAGCTGTTTCATAAATTGTTTAGTTGGAATATCAGAGATCAGCCATGATAACAAAAGTCATCCAGATATCCAAAAAGTAAGGATTTTAAAACAAAGAATTAGTAGTGTACACAGTCACAGTTGCTGACAGAATTGGGGCACAAACGTGCTAGAGATAGGTGATACACAGAAGCTCACCTAGATGCCTTGGTGGATCTCTGTCATCACTCAGCTTTCAGTCTTGGCTGGTTACCAAAGCAGATGATTCTCAAAACCTTGTCATCTGCCTAGGTGTCTACCTGCAGTTGCCCGCAGAGGATAATAGTGAAGTCTCTCTCTTTTCCACCTTCTCAGTGTCATGTAAGCAGAACCCTGAGGGAAGGCATACTGGTGATGCTTAGTGGACAAGCAGGGAACTAGCAGACCTCTAGGTTACTTATAAAATCAATAGCTTATGGAAATACCACTACAAGGATCATCCAAGTCAAATGTTAAGAGCTCACTGACCATGCTACCTGCCACCTCCCTTTAGGATTAGATGATTCACCACAGTTATTCTGTTACTGTCCCAGGACATGTGAGCTGGTAGAGGACTTGACCTTACATGAACAGGCTGTTAATCCATTTGGATGACCTAATTATTTCTGTATTCTTGTTCTGATGCTTGAATAGTTGTTTTTGTTTTGTTCTTTTTTGTGTTATTATACAGTCCAGTGTGGTGACTTGATCTTAACATTGTTAACCATTTCCGGCCTCAGCAATTTTACTACACAAATTAAACTGTGCAAAGCTATATTTTTAGTCATTAAATAGAAAAGGTATTTTCCCACTGCAAATTTTATTAAATATTCCCCAGACTTTAGCTTTCTTTGGTGATTTATATGAGGTTGGAACAGGGAAAAAAAGGCCTTGAAAATCATCTCTCCAATTAAGAATGTACATGAAATGTGTGTTGCATGTGCAACAAAGTTATTGACCCCCTATTCTTTGGCCAATTTTACAACCCTATTATCTTGCTTCTAAAGTTGATCTTTGCTCTCTTCTTTCACTTATGATAAGGTGCTTTTCTGGGACAAAAGTTATAAATATACAAACATAAACATCTTTCATTTACTTGAAAATAAATAGAATTTTATTGTAAACAATTTCTACTATTTTTAAAAAGATCATTTCGGAGTAAACTCTTCAGAGGGGAATAGGGAAAATGTTTTCTCACTTCTTGCTGAGATGATTTTTAAAAAATCCCCATCTGACTAGGTGTGAAGTCCAAACTGACTGCTGTGTATATGTATCATTAGAAAGTTGCTTTTTTAAGTGTCAAAAAAGTAAATAGGGTACTGGCTTTACCTGCGTGCTGAAGACTGTAGACTGTGCTGGTGGTATATGGTTAAAAAGTTGTTTGCAACGGTGAAACTCTACCCTAAAGAGTATTAAGAACTGAGTGGTAGGGGGCCTCCCTGATGGCGCAGCGGTTGAGCGCTGCGCTGTGGAGCTGTCGGCAGCACGCGATGCGGGTTCCACGCCCAGCCAGGGAGAATCCCACATGGCGCGGAAGACCTCTCCTGCCTCACCCGCTGCTCCCCTCAGCAGTGGATTTCTGATCTGCCTGTTCTGTTCCCCACTCTGTCTCTGGTGAACCCTCTCACTGCCCCACGCCTCTGGCCTGTACCCCAGCTTGTATGTATAAATAAATAAATCTTAAAAAAAAAAAAGAACTGAGTGGTACCTCAGGAACTATCAGTATCTCCCATAGGGCAGCTTCAGGCAGCGAAAGAACAATGCAAGGGGTCAAGAACCCCAACTGCTAGGTTTTGTCAGGAATAGTTCAGTCTCTACTCATCCTTGTAATGACTCATTTGTAAATCACTTAATAACAGCAAACTCCCTCCTGTAAAATGGACTATTTGCATACTCCCTGCCTCAAAGAATTCTGGACAGGGTGAAATGTATGAGGGAAAAAGGACATTACAGTGGAGTCAGGAGAACCTAATTTGAATTCTAACATTGTCCCCTATCAATTGTGACATGAGACAAATTAATTTGCCTCGGGGAACCAATTGTGCTTTCGAAATCTAATTAGATTTCATCTCCTAGTTAGTACTAGTATAAGACCTACCTCACAAAGTTATTATGAGGATTAAATGAGATAATGCATTGAAAGAGCTATGAAAACTAAACTCTGTACACATTGTTCTTCCAGTTCAGATAATAGCCAGGTTAGGAGGCAGAAAGAAATTTAGAGGCTTTCAATAGACAGTTTTGAGACTCTACCTGCATGCTAACTGAATTCACTGAGGGGGTGGGGGGTAAGAGGTACGCACAGGATTGCTCCAACAATGCAATCCAACCAAATAGATATCAGCAAACAGGACCTCCCTGGTGGCGCATCGGTTAAGCACTGCGCTGTGGAGCTATTGGCACCGGCAACGCGAGTTCGATGGCTGGCCAGAGAGATTCCCACATGGCACGGCAGACCGCTCCTGCCTCGCCCACTGCTCCCCTCAGCAGTGTGTTTCCGTCAACCTTCCTGTTCTGCTCCCCACTCTGTCTCTAGTGAACCCTCTCACTGCCCCGCACCTCTGGCCTGTACCCCAACTTATATGCATAAATAAATAAATCTTTAAACAAACAAACAAACAAATAGATATCAGCGAACAATGCTTTAGTGCCACCTGCCAAAGTTAAGCTGCTCCCCTCAGGCTACCAATTAGACACCATTAGCATGTTGTTGGATTGGCTTGACAAGTTCTTGAGTATGTTGTAGTATTACAATTACATTTCATTATATTAGCATCCATATAATAAATCACAAATAAAATAATTTTACTGTTCTGATTATAAGAATGTTACATTCCAATGCAATAAAAATCACTATATATCTTTTCCCCCCAAGACTTGTCTGGTGCCTGTATGTTTACATAGATTGAGAGAGAATATAATTTTTAAATTGGAATTGTATTTGTGGAGCAGATATGACCAGTGGACAGCAATAGCTAGTTATCTTTTTCTGTGGAATACTGCACTTCTCAGTCTTCATGTAGTCCATGAAATGGCATTTTAGGATGGAGTCAGTGAAATGTTTACAACTTTTCTTTCTCTTGTTTTCCATTCTGTGGAAGAGACCAGGCATAGGAGGTAAAGCCTCAAACACTGAGTTACAGCATAGAGGTTAGATTCCCTGGAGAACTTCCCAGGCCCATAGGGAACTGGTCAAGCAATACATTTCAAAGGAAATCCCCAAAAGTCTGGAGTTGTTACTGCAATGTAGTATAGTTTATCTAAATTGATTGATAATATATGTAATTTATCTAAATGGAATTAAAATTTTTTCATCTTTTCAAATAAGATATATGACAACATTGATTCCTTGTGAGTTAAATGTCAATATAATTTATACAATTAGTGAAAATTATAATTTATTAATAAATTCTGTATGTTTTGCATATTTAACTTATTTTGAAACTAGTTACGTATTTCCTTAATTATATCTTTAGATGAATTCATACATAGAGAATTTTGCTGCTTTATATTCCAACCATCACTGTATGAAAATTTCTATATTTTTACATTCTTTTTTAAAAAAGATTTATTTATTCATGCATACAAGAGCTGGGGTGTAGGTCAAAGGTGTGGGGGTGGTGGTGAGAGGATTCACCAGAGACAGAGTAGGGAGTAGAACAGGCAGATCTACTGAATTTACTGCTGAGGGGAGCAGTGGTTGAGACGGGAGAGGTCTGCTGTGCCATGTGTGAAGCTCTGTGGCCAGGGGTGGAACTGGTGCTGCAGTGGCTGCCAATAGCTTCATAGTGCTGAGACTTTACCCCTTGCACCACCAGGGAGGCCCCCAATTTTACATTCTTGGTGGAACTGTGTGTGATCAACTTTTTCCAGTTGTTAGCTAAAACTTTCCCTTGGGAATGTCTTTATTTTGTACTTTATCAATTCGAAGTTAAGTTTAAGTGTTTAAATTTTTTTTTTAATTTTTAACGTTGGTATATCTCAATAATGGAATTCTTGCCAACTTCTTTAATCTTAATTTTATGAGATGTATATATGCTTTTTTGAGAGGACATGGAAGCTCTGTGCCTTTCCCCCATACTTTGTCCTATGTAGCTCATCCATCTAGTTGCTCCTGAGTTAGTCTTTTAACCAGAGATCTAGGATGTAAAATGTTTTTCTGAGTTCTGTGAGCCATTTTAGGAAATTAGTTGAACCCAAGAAGGGGGTCATAGCAATTTCTGCTTTATAGCCATTTGAGCAGAAGCACATGTAACAATCTGGTCTTGTCACTGGTATCTGAAGTCCAAGGAGAGGAGTGCGGGGTCCTTCATTCGGTAGCTGATTGGTCAGAAACACAAGTGACAATCTGTGTTTGCAATTGGCCTCAGTGTGTGGGGAGAGGTCTTGTAGGTCTGAAACTTAACCTGTGGAATCTGATTTTATGTCTGGGTAGATAGTATCAGATTTGAGTTGAATTATTAGGATTCCCACTGATGTTGCAGAGAATTGCTTGGTGTGAGGAATAATCTCCACACATTTGGCAACAAGAATTCTATGAAATGAAATTGTCTGGGTGGATATAGAGTCATATGGAAGGGAAGAACTGGAGTTTCTTCTACTCTTTTCAGATTAAAATAAATTTTACAGTTTACATACTTAATTATTTTCATAATTTTGTAGTCATTGTTCTCCTTTCTAAAATCAGCCCATGTAGGGGAGCAAAGCACTTTACCTCAAATTTAGGAAAGTAAAACTATTTTCTACCTTATGAGTAAACGTACTTCAGTCATCTTTTCTTTTAAAATATGCATCAACAAAGTAAATACATTATTCTTATTCTGTGGCCATAATATCAGATCATTTATCTTCTCTACCATGATAAATAAGACATATGACACAGAATCAATGTGTAGATTTAGAAGATTACCCCAACCAGTTACGATATTACAAATAAAAAGTATTAACAAAATATAGGCAGACACCTCAGGAGTTGTAGGTGAAAAGAATTCTTTTCTAGCTATCAGTTACCTATTTTAAAGTACCCTCTAAAGGGAAACCTGAATTCATTCTCTCTCTCTCTTTTTTTTTTTTTTGGTCATAATTAGTACTTTCTGAATGTTTTCTACTTTACATCTTGCATTTTAATCCTACAGAATAATGGAAAAATCATTTGATGAAGCCAAATATTGCATTTAATTCTACTGTGTTAATTGGCTTTATTAAAAATTAGCATTTTTAAAATTTCTAATTACCTTTCTAATTTATGAAATGTCACTCATTTTCTCATGTCTCAAATTGTAATTAAATTTACATGGGAATAAATTTTATTTGTCTCTGTTGCTGAAACACTGAAGATTTGTCTGCACAACAAATGCAGAATATTTCTATATTTGTGTATTGACAATAAAATTCATTAATTTTAAACATGGCAAGAGCAGTACACATGCTGCAATTGTAATTACCATTGCTTAGTAACAGCTTGTCTCTGAGTGACAATGGGAATTAACTGAATATTATTACACGTGCTTCTGCTTGCAATATTTCCTCAATGTAGTTCTGATCCCTAGGTAGAAGTTACCAGTTTAGGTGACGACACTTGAGCCAAATACTGATTCTGCTCCATAAACCATCAATGTAATCAGTCTAAGACCAACAGCAGTCTACAATTAATCACATAATAATTGGATCATTCCTTCAATGTCAATACATTAGAACTTGCATGCAAAGCATTTGGGAAAACTGTTTACCAGACCTAAATTTCTCTAGAGAAATCAAACACTGTACAATTAACAGGAAAAAAATGAAATGTTCATTCGCTGGTTTAATTAGAAATATATCCCAGCTAAAGTACCCATGCTGGCTTCTCTTATTGCCTAATTCTGCTGTTATCCCTGAGTTATCTTTCAATCAACTAGATTTTGCAGCATATCTTCAGCTGCACCTGTATACCTTCACCTGTATCAGTAGTTAATGATGCCTATAATCTTCTAGCAACACTTCGATGTTCTTTATTCTAGAAGCTATAGCTATAAAACAAATTCATTGTTGAAAAATTGTGGGGTTATTGCCATTTTCTCTCTAGAACCTCATGTTCCTTATGCATTCCAACACCTTCTTTCTCAATACCTTGGTGCTTGGATGCAGGGATTTTTTTTTAATCATGAAACCTGAGAGCAGCAATGTTATGTTTATGGTTTATTAAATACAAGTTGATTGCATTTATGTGTGGTCATTGAGAGGTTCCATATAGGCTAATAAGGTGATTTTTCTCAAGGTCTACTTCCACTCATCAGTGTTGGGCCTTGCCTTTCACACTTACCATTGTTCTTTCTGGAATCAGAGAACTCAGCCCTATTTAGGGGAGACTGTTAATGAGTGCCCTGGTCTCAAGTGACTGGACTGTGCCTATAGGGCCAGTATTCTTGAACAGGGATAAACAACTTTCTCTGAATAAAGGGCAAGTAACAGTTTATAGGTGTCCTTCTGTAAATAGTAATAGAAACAGCTGGCATATCTCCTGCAGGTCAAAAAAAAAAAAAGACTGAAGGTATTAAGGAATTTTTTTTCAGCTTAGAAAAAGAAAATATAAGGAAAAAGATAATTATGTCTTTTCAGTGTCATATTGGATCATTGTCAGATAAGGCTGCCTAGGAATCACCTGACTCAGAATTCATAACTTTGTTTAACTTTACTATCATATAATGATTAGGGCCAGGACCCTATTGGATGTTATTTTAGGAAAATGAGAAATGGCAATTGATTTTTGCCCAGTAAAGATGTAAATGTGGTGTGTGTGCATGTCTCTGAATGTTATGGTTGTAATTTCTTTTAAACATATTTTTACTAACTTCATCTCATTTCAACATCTATTCTTTATTATTTTTTAAAAGATTTATTTTTTTATGTATACAAGCTGGGGTACAGGCCAGAGGCGTGGAGCAGCGAGAGGGTTCACCAGAGACAGAGTGGGAGCAGAACAGGCAGATGGATGGAAATACACTGCTGAGGGGAGCAGCGGGCGAGGCAGGAGGGGTCTGCTGCGCCATGTGGGAATATCCCCAGCTGGATGTCAAACTCGTGTTGCATGTTGCCGCTGCCAACAGCTCCACAGCGCAGCGCTTAACCGTTGTGCCACCAGGAAGGCCCTCAACATCTATTCTTTAATTGATTGTGTAAACATTTGTCTTTCATAACCTCTTAAACTAGCTTTGTCATCTAGCTAATTCCATCATAAGTTAAGTAATTCTCTAATACAAGCTTACTGTGTATTTAGATTAAAAGAATATTTTTGAAAAGATATTTTGAAATAATTCTAGCCTCAGGGAGAATTGCAGAAGCTCTAGTGAGTTCTCATTTACCCTTCTTCCAGAGTAC
Source organism: Scalopus aquaticus (assembly GCA_004024925.1). Lineage (NCBI taxonomy): Eukaryota > Metazoa > Chordata > Mammalia > Eulipotyphla > Talpidae > Scalopus > Scalopus aquaticus. The sequence goes on along the minus strand of PVIJ01001170.1, from coordinate 114,379 downwards.
CCCAGCAATAACATCCAGTCAATACCACAGCACAGTAATTAAAACCAGAAAATTAACATGAGTGTAGAAATATGATTGAACTATTGATGATATTTAGATTTCATTGTCTTCTTCCATGAACTCTTATGTGTATCCAAAATTCTATAAAATGGATACAGACAAATATATATTTGTATGATCACTTCTATTAGAATAAAAAATTTCTACTACCCCAGAGGAACTCTCTTGTGCTATCCCTTTGCATTCACATCCCACACACATACCTAACATTGGAAACCACTACAATTTAGTTCTTTTGAGAATATTATATAAATGGAATTATTCCAAATGTATTCTTTTGAGATTGGATCTTTTTCATTCTGTATCATGTTGTTTTTTTTTTTTTTTTTTGGGAATGCATCCAAGTTGTAGCATGTTTCAATAGATATTTTTCTTTTTACTGTTGAATAATATTCCATTCAGTGTTTGGAAATGTTTGAACATGATTAGACATACCTAGGTCCTGGCTTTCAACAGTCTCCTGACTCATGTTTAAATACCCAGCTCACAAGACTTCAGATATTTCTTCTTATTAATGTTATTATAAGTGTATGTTTAACTTGACAAGAGATCAGGAAAATGTTTTTCATAGTATTTGTACCGTTTTGTATTTTGCAAGCGAAGTATGAAAGATCATACATTGATCTCATCCTCACCAACACTTGTGATTGTTAGTATTTTGTATCTTTGTAATTCTAATATCTAATGTCCATTGTGCTTTTAATTTGCATCTAATTAATGATTAATGATATTGGTCTTCTTTTTACACACTTATCCCATCTCTTTATTCTATTTGGCATAACAGCTGATTAAATTTTATCTGTTGTTTAAGAAGTTGTATTCTTAGCCTTGAGTTTTGAAAATTATATATTTCAACCATGTGAGCTGTTCAGTCCATTTATGTTGTATTTTTCACTTCTAAAATTTCCATTTTGTTCTTCTTTTCATCTTCAATGTCTTTGCTGAAATTATTTTTTAATTGGTTTCAAGAGTATTGTGGGTTTGTTTTCTCCAAAAGGATCAGAGGGACTTTTCTCAATATGCCCAAAATAAGTCTCTTCCAATAGATGTCACCTTGGGCATTGGAAGTTAAGAGCAATGAAAGCCCTAACGGCGAGAAGAAGCTCTTGCTCTTGTCTCAATTCTATGCCCTCTTCCTAATCAAAGAATCTATCAGTGCCCTCCCCCACCTTTTATGACTTAGAGGAATACAGTTTGGGGGCTATCATTCAGGTGGAGGTTTATTATAAATATGTCCTCCCTATTATCTTTTTGCTTTCAGAGTAAGAGGTGAAGTCATTCCTTCCATGTGATGTGAAGTCTTCCCTCCTCTCTTCCTGATGCTCTTCCCTCAACACAGGTTATATATTCCTTGGATCCACCATTTTGCTTAGAATTTACAATCATGTAGATTGTCCATATGTACGTTATTAAATTTTGACTTTTTCTCCTCCTTGTCAGATGTTAATTTGTTTGTCCAACATCAGAAGAACCTAGATGAGATGGGGGGTGTTCCCTGTGCCTTGACAGTATTCATAATTGCTTACTAGAGCCTTTTTGTATTATCTATTTTTAAGTCTCTTGATTAATAGTGCTAATATCTATGTTTTTGTGGCACTATCATTTATCTTATTTGACTTGAGGTTTTCCTGGTTCTTGTGTTGAGTATGTGTGGAATGTCTTGTATATCTTGAATATTATACTCTGTGTCTCTGGTTTAAATTTTTCATTCGTGCTGGCTATCTTTAAGTTCAGAATGTACATCTCTCCTTGTTTTGTGTACTGTAGTTCAAATAGCATTCAGGTTGCAAAGCCTCCGCACTGCTGTTATGGACTGTCTTGCTTCTGTCTAATTGAGAGACCAATTTAAAATGTGGGTGGTATTTTATGCCACAGTTTTGTTCTCAAAGCTTTTGCTATTTTAATTCTGCATAGTTTTATGAATGGACCTGGGGATGAGCCTGTTTCTACAAAAATTGAAGAGATTTCTTTCTCTTGCTCTCTCCTTTCTATAATCTACCTTATCCTCTAGGTGTAGGGTAAGGGATTCCAAGACTCTGCTCTCACCTGCTTAATGCAGGTGGGGGAATGAGCAGGGATGTTTCCCATAGTTCCTTTGTAAGACTTTACCTTTTGCTTCTAAACAGATTATTTAAAATGTCAAAACACTGAATATGAATAGTTTCTCTCTCTTTGTCTAACCATCCTCAATGTCAGCTAGCAAATCTGGCTGCTTGACAGCAGGACTAAGATCCATAAGGAAGAGAGTGAATGCACACAAGTTAGTACATCAGAATTTTATCATAACTGTTCTCAATCCAGATTTCCAGCAGCTATAGAAATGGATGCTTTTTGTTACTATGCACATCATTGGCTTCTGTTTATATTACTGTTGTCATATACCCTAGATATTTTCTCTAATACGGATTTGCTGCTTCTCACTCTAATGCTTTATTGGGAGTTGTGGCAGTGTGAGGTCATAAAATTTTAGTGTCTTTATACAGAAACACTGATGCAGTTGAGGATTGCATTCAGATTTAGTATTTGGACCCAAATAAATCACAGACATAATTAATAAAAGATTGTTTTAGAAGGAGCCACAGGTCTTTTTTAGAAGTAAAGCAGACCTGTTTTCAAATCCTCACTTAGCAATATAAATTTGAGGTTGGTACTATGTCCCAAGAGCCTGCTTCCTCATGTAGGGTGGGAGATAAGAGATTGGGTTTAGTGAGTGGAGATCTTAGGTTACCTCTGAGCAAAGTTTCAGCAGCGTTCTCCTTTCAGTGGCACATGGCAAGTTTACTCAGGAGATGAAGACTTTTACCCAGTCACAGGCAGGTGAAGGTTATAATGTAAAAAAAGCCAGGCTTAATAAGAAAAGGAGAAAGTTAAAAATAGAAGAGGTACCTGCATGGACACAGGCAGACAGAGAGCTACATCTTGTCAGCGAAGAAATTGCTCTGATACAGTGTTCTTTTAGGGAGAGATTTGCTCCTTTGTGGAATTGTTATCTATTATTAAATCAATTTTAGAGTTCGATTGGGCTAATTCGTCACGACCATCTCTAATGGCCCTCAATCTTCATATCCCCGCCCCTGATCTGCACCTAGGGATATTTTCTATAGCAGTCAATCTTAAGGAGTTTTTATTTCTATAGCTGGTTTAATGGCTTTGTCAATCATTTTTATGTGCACCAGTTTCTGGCCTTATAACACCTCTACCCCAAGTTTTCTTCTCTAAACCTCTTTCAGGTTGTAGGGCCTGGTTAATATCTAGAACATTTCATGGACTAGTAATTGTCCATTCACTTCTCTAATAGGCACAAAAGCAGAAAATGACATAAGATTTGATACTAGATAAAATTCAAATGCAACATAAAAATTATGACCTAAGTAAGTTCATTTCAATTATTTCAAATCAGAGGGAACTCTCTGATGCAATGTCTCATTTTACAGATAGCAAAATTGTTGTTCCAAAGTGTTACATAACTTGCCAGATATGTTTCATTTTGTCTAGGAGCAAATCTGGGACCAGGATTCTGAACTCACAGTCAGTAGACCTTAGTACATACATCCCAAATGAAAATACTCTAAAATATAATACTTTATATGCATTGATCTTTATAAGTTCCAACATTCATCTAGCATATAAACAGCTGAACTGTATCATGCGTGAATACCATTTTTTAATATATATTTTTATTGTTATTTATATCTTTTATTTTGTATTCCCTTTGGGTAACCCACCACCAATTCACCTGTGATCCATCTCTGTGGTCCCTTGTGTCCTTTTCTACTCCATTTTGTGCCCTTATCCTCCCCTTCCCCTCACCCCCCCAAGTGTCTCTCTCTTCTTTGATTTCCCTATAGTCCTGTTATAAGTGAAACCATTCGATATTTTTCTCTTTCTTTCTGGCTTGTTTCGGTGAGTATGATTCCCTCTAATTCCATCCATGTCACTGCAAATTGCTTGTGTTTATCTTCTTTGAATGCTGAATAGTATTCCATTGTGTATATGTACCACATCGTCTTGATCCAGTCATCTATTTTTGGACATCTGGGTTGCTTCCATACCTTTGCTATTGTGAACAGTGCCGCAATGAACATACGGGTGCATGTATCCTTTTGGATTAGTGTTTTTGTGTCCTTTGGGTAAATTCTCAAAAGTGGTATTGCTGGGTCGTATGGAAGCTCCATGTTTAGCAGTTAGAGGAATCACCATACAACTTTCCATAGTGGTTGGACCAGTTCACATTCCCACCAGCAGTGTAGAAGAGTTCCTTTTTCTCCACATCCTTTCCAGCGTTTGTTGTTGCCTATATTTTGAATGTGTGCCATCCACACAGGTGTGAGGTGGTATCTCATAGTGGTTTTGATTTGCATTTCCTTGATTATAAGTGATGTTGAGCATTTTTTCATGTATCTGTTGCCCATTTGCTTTTCTTTTTTGGAGAAGTGCTTTTTGAGCTCTTCTGCCCATTTTTTGACTGGGTTATTGGCTTTGCTTTTGTTGAGTTGTGTGAGTTTCTTGTAAATTTTTGTTATCAGTCCTTTATCGGATGTATTGTGTGCAAAGATCTTTTCCCAGTTGGTAGGGTGTCTGTTAGTTTTGGTTAATGTCTCTTTTGCTATGCAGAAGCTTTTTATTTTGATGTAACCCCACCTGTTTATCTTGTCCTTCACTTCCTTCACTTTCGGGGATGTATCTTTCAAGATTTTGCTGAGATGTATGTTGTGTAGAGTTTTGCCTTTATTTTCTTTTATAAATTTTATGCTTTCAGGTCTTATGTCTAGGTCTTTTATCCATTTTGAGTTGGTGTTTGTGCAGGGTGTGAAGCAGTAGTCTAGCTTCATTTTTTTTGCATGTTGCTGTGCAGTTTTCCCAGCACCATTTATTGAATAGACTGTCTTGTTCTACTGCATTTTCTTTGCTCCTTTGTCAAAGATTAGTTGTTCATAGATATGCGGTTTTAATTCTGGGTATTCTATCCACTTCCATTGGTCTTTGTGTCTGTTTTTGTTCCAGTACCATGCTGTTTTAGTTATTACAGCTTTGTAGTATAGTTTGAAATCAGGGAGTGAAATTCCTCCATTTTCATTCTTTTCAGTCAGGAGGGTTTTAGCTATGCGGGTGTTTTTGTGATTCCATATGAATTTCATCACTATTTGATCTATTTCTTTGAAGAATGTCATTGAGATTTTTACTGGAATAGCATTGACTCTGTAATTGTTTTTCGTAGATTTGCATTTTGATGATGTTAATCCTTCCAATCCATAAGCAGGGGACGGCTTTCCATTTTCTTCTGTCTTCTTGTATATCTTTCAACAGTGTTGTATAGTTTTCTTTGTATAAGGCTTTTACGTCTTTTGTTAGATTTATTCCCAGATATTTGATTTTTTTGGTTTCGATTTTGAAGGGGATGGAGTTCTTAATTTCTTCTTCTACAGACTGGGTGTTTGCATATAGGAAGGCTACTGAATTTTGTGTGTTGATTTTGTATCCTGCTACTTTACTGAACTGGTCTATAATTTTGAGTAATTTTTCTATGGAGTTTTTAGGGTTTTGTATATATAGTATCATATTGTCTGCAAACAGAGACAGTTTAATTTCTTCTTTTCCTATTTGGATCCCTTGAATGTCTTTCTCTTGTCTTATTGTTCTGGCGAGGACTTCCAGTATTATATGAAAAGCAATGGTGGGAGTGGACATTCTTGCCTTGTTCCTGATCTTAGTGGAAAGGCCTTTAGCTTCTCACCATTGAGGATAATGTTGGCTGTGGGTTTGTCATATATGGCTTTTATTATGTTGAGGTATGTTCCTTCTATCCCAAGGATTTCAAGGGCTTTTATCATAAATGGATGTTGCACTTTGTCAAATGCTTTCTCAGCATCTATTGATAGGATCATGTGGTCTTTATTTTTCTTTTTGTTGATGTGTTGGATTACATTGATTGATTTTCAGATGTTGAACCATCCTTGTGTCCCTGGGATAAATCCCACTTGGTCATGGTGTATTATCTTTTGGATACATTGTTGGATCCTTTTGGCTAAGATTTTGTTAAATATTTTTGCATCAGTGTTCATTAGAGAGAGTGGTCTGTAGTTTTCTTTTTTTGTATTGTCTTTGTCTGGTTTTGGTATTAGAGAAATGTTTGCTTCATAGAATGTGTTTGATGTCACATTCTGACACTTTTCTGATGTCAGCCTGATTGGCTTTCCTTTATAGGTTATTTGTTTCTTTGCCCTTGTCTTTTTCATTATATTTTCCTTGTCTTCAATTCTCGATAGTTTTACCATCATATGTCTTGCTTTTTTTTTTCTTTCGTTGTAATAATTTGGAGATCATCTGGCTTCCTGTATGTCGATTTTTGTTTCCTTTTTCATGTTTGGAAAGTTCTCTTCAATTATCTCCTTGAGAAGTTTCTCTGTTCCTTTATCTCTCTCCTCTCCTTCTAGGATTCCTATGATTCTGATGTGTCCTTTTTTCATGGTGTCAGATAGTTCTTGAAGCTTTTCCTCATTCTTTTTCCTTCGTTTTTCTCTCTTCTTTTCTGTCTTGATTCCGTTAGTATCTTTATATTCCAGAATGCTTATTCTTCCCTGCATATCTTTTAATTCACTTTTCTGGCTTTCCCTGGATTTCTTTATCTCCTCTACTAATGTTTTTAAATCTTCTATTTCCTTCAATTCCTTCTTTATGGATTCATTCTCATTCTTCGGTTCTTTTAAATCTTCACGTTCCTTCAATTTCTTCTTTATGGATTCATTCTTGCTCTTCAGTTCTTTATTTATATTCCTCAGTTCTTTGTTCTTTTCATTCTATCATTTTTTTATGGCTATTTTGAAGTCTTTATCTGTTAACTGGATATAATCTTGTATGTCCATATTAATGGGTTCTAGAGAGGGATTTTCTTTCTGTGGTGTATTGTTTTGAGGGTTATTTGTGGCTGTTTTCCTTCCTGTTGTTCGCTTTCTGCTTTGCTCTGTTCATAGCATTCCGCTGGTTCTGGCGGGCATGACTCCTGGTTTTACTTGGTCAGGAGTGTTTGTCGTTCCCTAGTGTCTGAGTTGCCTTGGTTGTGGCTGGGTATCTTCTGGATTTTCTTATTTTTCTTTGTTGAATTTTTGTGTTTCTCATGGCGTGTCTCCAATGTGTTACCGGTTCCGAGTGGAATTAGCGAGGATGAAGGGGTGGTTTGTAGCAAAAAAAGAAAAAAAAAAAAGGAAAAGGAAAGAAAAGAAAATGATAATGAAGATGAAGAAAAGTAGGAATGAAGGACCAAGAGAAAAAGGTGGGTTAAAAGTAAAAAAAAAAAAATTAAAATTAAAAATAATATCAATAATAAAAAATAAAGTATTGGGGAGATGTGAATTTGGAGTTTTGTAGTCCTTTTGCTCATAGGTTTTGGGGTTTCTGGGTGGGCCCCATGCTGGGGTTCAACCCCCCCCCCTTTCCAGTGACAGATGTTGCTGTTGTCTTGCTGTCACTGCTGTCATTAGTTGTTGCTGGGAGTCTTTCTATTCTTTCTCCCCCCCCCCTTTTTTTTCCTTCCCTCCTATGTTTGCCTGGGGCTATTCCTGCCCCTGGGGTTATGTCTGGTGGGGAGGTGTTGGGAGCTCCTGGTCTTAGTTTCTTTTTTGCTGCTTGGGCCCCACTACTCCATGAAGGGGTGCAGGGGTGAAGGCTGTGGGTGGCTGTTGGTCAGGGATTCACCTCCCCTAGTTTCTGGGGTGCCACTGTGCAGCCACCTATAGGTTGGGGGTGGGGCCACAGGGAGTGCTGGGCCGTATTCACCACCAGCTGTAGTCTCCTTTCTGCCGTCCTTCCGGTGCCAAGATGCTGACACTTTGCATTGGAGGGTGTGGTCAGAGAGAGTTCCAGCAGGAGACTGTACCCCAGCACCAGGTATGGGAGGGGTAGTGGGGACTGTCAGTCAGTGGTTCTTCTTAGTAGTCACTACCCTTCTCAAGTTACCACCCATCAGATTGGAGGATGGTCCTATTGATCAGTGATCATTTGCCTTTATCAGTCTTTTGGTTTCCCTAGCAACCGCTACTGGGATCAAGTTACAGCCTACTGACCAGTAGAGGTGGTCTCAGCAGGAGGTTTTCCTGCCTAGCAGGTTTCTCTGGCCAATTTATCACCTAGCAACCAGTGGGGGGATGCTTCTTGCTTGGACTTCCTCCCCTCTAAGATGTTACCTAGCCCCAGGTGGGGGATGGGACACAGTGACCCTTGTGCTTTCCCGCGCTTCAGTGCTGCCACGCAGGGAAGAGAGGGGGGTTGTGGGGTGGGGAGTGGGGGTTGCGCTCCCAGTCAGCTGGCCGGAGCCCTCCGACCTCATCGCAGTTTCTAACCTTGTATTCAGTGGCTCTGAGGGAAGCAGGTTCACCCACCTCTCCTTGCTGCTGTTCCTCTGTGTGGGGTCCGATGTCTTTTCTCTTCTCTTTACTCTGACTTTTCGGTTTATTTTTAAGTCTAAAGCACTCCTGGGGTTGATTGTATTGTGTAGGGCATCCAGTTCTCTTCGAGTCAGCTCTCAAAGTTACGGATATTTTTCTCCATAAATCAATTTTTTTGGGAGAGCCTGATCCTAGTGTCTGTTCGCCGCCATGTTTTGGGGGCGTGTCCGTGTGAATACCATTAATTGATACACTAGAGCTACCAATATGCATGAAAACCATTACCATGAGGCTGGTTTTGAGAGAAGTGTTTTTTTGTTTGTTTGTTTTTGGCAAGTCAACTGGCAAGAAGACAGGAGACATGGCTCAAATCTGTCTCCATGGAGGTGGGAAGCTGAGCACTAGTCGAAGTGTTAAGATGCAAGTTGGTAGAGTCTGCTTGGTTGTTTTCTGTTGTATCATGGCATAACTCAATTTCTGATCAGAACTGTGACATAACTGAGCACCTGTTGCTTCTGAAGTGTTGTCTATTGAATCATGATCTGGGCATCTTGGTTCCATTTTCTATAGCAAGTTTCATTCCATTCAGTCAGTCACCTGGAGGACAGCTCATGCTTTTCTCAACCTCTGCTCTGATACACAACTGGTCAACTTATGAAAAATATGTTTTTCTTCATTTAAACTGGGTTTGGGTATTTTTCTCCCATTGTTTCACTGTCCTTTAACAGTTATGGGCAAGTACTGATATTCTTACAAGATAAGCAGAAGCAGGGAAAAAAAAAAGCAGACAGACAGGAAAGTGGTGTGATCACCATGACTACGGTAACTGCAAAAACATTAGACATCTAAGTAAGAACACCACTTGTTTTAGAAAACTAGAGCTCTTGGGGATGATATCAGAGATTCAGGCCATTTATATTATTTTGTTTTAAGATTTATTTATTTATTTATTTATTTATGCATACAAGCTGGGTATAGGCCAGAGGTATGGGGGTGAGAGGATTCACCAGAGACAGAGTGGGGAGCAGAACAGGCAGATTGACTGAAATACACTGCTAAGAGGAGCAGCGGGCAAGACAGGAGAGGTCTGCTGTGCCATGTGAGAAGCTCCCTGGCCTGGGATTGAACTCGTTCAGCAGTGGCTCTGGATAGCTTCACAGTGTTAAAACTAGGAAGACTCCCTACCAGGGAGGCCCAATTCGGGCCATTTAAACAAAAGTACCTTGGGAAGTTTAAAAACTTTATATTTGTAGACAAATATTATAGCAAAGAAACATTAAAAAGTATTCCTTTGCATATTTCTTTACAAATATGGCAATAGCTATGGAATGTTTGAAGGCATCCTGGATTTTAGAAGGAATAAGAAAGATAATTTCACAGAATGTGTTCTGTACTAGCTTGAAATTTCATAGAAATATTTTCCCCAATTTTTATTAGCATATAATTTATCTTGTGTCTTCAGTAAACAACAACAACAAATAAGAAGGAAGAGATGTCACAGCTACTGTTTTTTCTGTTTATTCTCCCACTCATACCCTAGGAATAGACACGTTGAATTTGTAGACATTTTTATTACCAGGAGGTATGTAACCTTTTGCTAGCATTGTGCTAATACCTCCTGCTAGAATACTACTCAATTTTGGTTGTTAGCTCTTATCCTGTCTTAAGGAAGCTGGAGCTGAAACGTAGTGGGTTATTTATACATGCAGGCTAAAAGACCAGCAGTAGCAGTTCCTATCTGTTCCCAAATTTCTGACTTGACCATCTCTCCAAATCCTAGCCAAGTCTGTTTCTGTTAATTAGAGCAGATCCAGTGTCCTTTTTGTCATTATGCCCCCACACTGTCACTGCTTATAGAAGGCTTGTTTGCCACTGGGTTGTTTCTTTCTAAAACTCAGGGTGGAAGAAAAAAAGCCTAATTTCTATATTCTTTTAAAAAAGAAACAATAGTGCCATAATGGAATTCATGCCAGGCCCCACCAAGACTTAATACCTAATTTAAGTGCAATTTCAGACTCTCTCAATATTGGAAATTTAAACCAGTCAAAGTGGAGTTTTCTGGTTACTGCTGATATATCCTAGCTCAAACAATGAGACAGGAAGTAAAAGGGGAGAATTTCTTCTGTTTAGTCTATCTTAGGCCCTCAGTGAATTGGATCATATGAAATTTGAGTCAAAAAATGTGACAAATTGGTAGCCTGGAGGGTTAATATGTGGCATATTCATTATTTACTTCTTGAGAAATCTCAACAATGTGGTATAATTTGAAGAAATCTGGTTTTAATAATGGGAAGTAGGGAAAATCCAGAAAAATGTTTTCTGGCACCCCTGTCTTTCTGCAGGCTGGTGTGATCAGGGAAAGGTAGATACATCTACTAAAAGTGTTATTCTACTCCATTATTTTCAAAGGGAACTATAAAAAGATAAAGTGGAGAAAACAACTCAAGAGAGGTGTAATTTGATTATAAAAAGACTAGCTTTTCTTTTTGGCCTTGCTGCTATTGAGTAATTTTAGACTGTTTTAAAATAGGCTAGGCTGATAAAGTCTCCTAGTTCATTTTCTGAATATGCTATTAAAAGGTAGGTATATTGAATTGCTTCTACTATGACTTGAATCCTGTACTCAAAAACCACACATACAAAAATAATATTTTTATTTCCATCCTTAAAGCTCAAAAATGACCTCTTCTGCTCTCCAACCAGGGAACCTAATTCACATGATAAAATGTCTATATGTTTCTTGATGTAATAAATTCCTCTCAGTTGATTGTTTACCACCTTAGGGGGGGAAAATTAGAATGAAGCAGATGACACACTGAAAATGAATAATTCTATTTGAAAACACATACTGTCAGCAGATTTTCTCTTTTCAACTTTTATTTGATTTTTTAAAAAAATTATTTTTGTTCGGAAGAATTGGGGTGAAAGTCAGAGGTGCAGGAGTGAGAAAGAACTCACCAGAGACAGAGTGGGGAGCAGAACAGGGGAATTAATTGAAATACACTGTTGAGGGGAGCAGCAGGCGAGACAGGAGAGGTCTGCTGCGCCATGTGGGTTAGCTCCCTGGCTGGGGATGGAACTAAGGCCATAGTGGTGATAGCGCTGGGACTTAACCCTGGGCCACCAGGGAGGCCCCAGTTTTCAACTTTTATCATGCTAATTGAACACAGGATCTCAGTGAACTCCTTGCCTACCCTGCAGATGCTTCCTTCTCTGTCCTTCAGAGAGTATTAGGCAGCTCCTGTCTATTGAAGATCCAATATGAAGATAAAAACATATGTGGAGTGGCAAAACCAATGAACAAAACATGTTTGATTTACAGTTCAAGTTTAGCTCTCCCCAACACATCTAGGTAGGTCTGCATACCCACGTTATTCCCTGCAGAGTTTAATTGTTCCTCTAAACTAAGATGCATACTAGAGTGTTCTTCCTTTGAAAGAGATACTTCAAATGTTAATTTTTTAATTTTAATCATAATTATATGATTTAATAGAATAATATTTAAAACCTATCACTCTTTATTATCCATAAACTTTATGTGCTTCAGATCTTTAAAATGTAAAGAAAAATTATCTTTTCTCCTTGAAAGTATGACTGTTACTTAACAAACATTATTAAGGAGTCATTAGCAAACTGGAAAATTCTTTTTCAAGCACTGAACTGCCCTTTAAAAATGATAAATGGTTAGTTAAATAAAAATTTATATGAGCTTGCCCTTTGCATGGCTGTCTATCAATATTTGTCAAATTTTTATGTAATGAAGGGATCTTGGCATTTCTTTAGCATATCCTATACCAATGATTATCAAAATTTGATGACTATTTTTACATAGAGCTTTTTATAAAGAAAAAATTTTTGCTTGAGCAATCATAATTATCAATAATTATTCAGGGAAACAAAAACAAAAAAATATTTCAAAAGTCAGTAAATTAATAAAAAGCAATAATGATACGCTGAAGTGCTTTAGGTATGGCAAAAAAAGATAGAGTATATTAAAATGTGGGGAAATAACTATGATGTTAACTTGGATGTTTGGAACACTATAAATATTCATCAGTTTTACTAAGATTCTTTTTCCAGAAACTCTAAAGTTCACGTATCAGCAATTAGTATTTTAGGCTTATGAATAAAAGTATACATAACAAAATACATCATACTTTCTGCCCCAGATTTATTGACTATGAGAAGAATATGAGATATACACAAATTTGTCTTTAATTATATATAAAGTATTTAAGTTATTGAATTAGCAACCATGGCTATTTTAAATAATAGCAATCCATATTTTTAATGTAAGGCTCTTCAAAAAATATGGTTTTCAAAGACTTAAAATAGAACAATAATCACTTTAATCAAATTTCTATATGTAGGTTTATGGTTAAAGAGTTTCAACCTAAAGAGGTAGTTGCTAGAATCATAACATATACGCTACATTTCAAGAAATTTAAAAACTCAAATGAATAGAAGGAAAACATAGATTTGTGTATTTGCATTGATGAGTAGATTGAGCATATATTTGCTTATGCTACCTTAGTTGACTAAACTATACAACTCATAACTTCAATTCACCTATATTTTATTATAGTACTTTAATCACATACATTTTCATCAAAATATTAAATGTATTTTAATCCATATTTTAATTTTAGCTACTATTTTGTCATTTAAAATTAAATGTTTTGTCATAACCTAATTTAGTATAATCTCATCCAGTTTGATTTTGACTTAAATTTATAATCACTAAAGAATAGGATAAATTTTAATGTTAATATTATTTTCCTTATATAAACTATAAGATCCTAACTCTTAATAAACTTTTCAAAAATAACTTGTAAAACAAAGAATGATGTTTGGAATTGTTACATCAGGAGGATGTCATTAGGTAATGACAACCAATATTCAATATAATTACCTGGCGTAGTATACAGTGTTAAGACCTAAAGCTTTTAAGTTCATTCATATTCAGGAATAAATTTCTTGGAGATGCTTTGGAAAAAAACATGTCTGATTAAGTGGACTATGGTTTAAATAACTAGTTGGTATCTATTTTTGTAAGTGACAGTGACACATTTGATTTAGACAGCCACTTACTTAGAACTACCCACCTGTACAGGGGGAGTACCATTTGCTTTAATTAAACAGATGTTTGATTCACTTAATAAGATAAGTATGCACACACCAAATACCTGTGAAGTTCCAACATGTAGTGATTACTAGACTCCCGTCCTTTTAATAATGTCCAATTAAAGAAATGAGCAAATCACAGCAGTTATGTGTATAGATTTTAGCCTTGTAAATTAATTCCAATTAATTTATATGGGGAAATCCTTTAATTGAAGAATTCAATTCTTTAATTCTGGTTTTCATTTGAAAATCAACTTAAAGAAATAGCCTTAAAGTATAGAGACAGTTTTTGGTATAGTAGAGTAAAATACAGAGACCTGATTTCACATGACTGGTAAATCAAGTATGAAGGCACAGAAAATGAATTTTTTTTGAGGGGAAAAATGGACAACTCCATTAACAATGGGTAATACATTAATACGGTAGATTAATGGAATAAATCACTTAAGCTACATTGTTGTTGTTTGCCTAGAATGAGATTTTCATCAGCATTTTTGGCTCACATCTTGCTTCCTGTTTTACTATATCATGCATTTAACACAAAAAGGCATGGTGGCCTGGTCTCGCACACCCAACCAATGGCATATTCAGCTACCAGGTCTTAGATTTCTGTGTTTCCACTTCCCCATTTACATCTGAGTGAATAATGAAGGCACTTAGTAAAGATGGTTATCCTTAAACAGGGAGAAGGGAGTAAGATTTCTCATTTTAACTTCAAGTATAATATTTTTTCTAAAACATCTTTTACAGAATTGATATTTTGATCACCATTTTTCTTCTCACAATCATTCTTAGTTATTTAGAACCTAGAAAGGAAGAGGGATGCGTGATTGACAGTAATGTCAAAAAATTTTGTAGTTAGCTATTTACCATTTAGTATGTAAGGAGGAAAAGATTGAAGTAGAAAGATAATGGCTCTGTAGTCAACAGATTTATTTATTTTATTACTCTGTCTGGGACAGAGTAATGTATATATCATTTTAATGTATATATCATTCCTAGGTTCCATTATTTTTTAAATGTTTTTAATTTATATCTTTTACATTATTGTGTATTCCCCATGGGTTACCCACCACAAATTCACCCGTGAACCGTCACCAGAGTTTGTTGTGCTCTTTTCTCCCCCATTTTGAACCCTTTTCCTCCTCCTCCCTCACTGAATGTCTCTCATTTATTGTTGCTTGCTAGTTTTTTTTTGTTGTTGTTATTTTCTCCTCCTGATCTCTTATTTGGTTCCTCTATATTCTTCCTGTAAGTGAAACCGTTCGATGTTTTTCTTTCTCCTTCTAGCTTATTTCACTGAGGATGATCCCTTCAAGTTCCATCCATATTGCTGTGAATTGCATGAGTTTATATTTTTCATTGCTTAATAGTATTCCATTTTGTATATGTACCACATCTTCTTGATCCAATCATCTGTTTTTGGACATTTGGGTTGTTTCCATATCTTATCTATTGTAAACAGTGCTGCAATAAACACAGGGGTGCATGTGTCTTTTTGTATTAATGTTTTTGTGCCCTTTGGGTAGATTCCCAGAAGTGATATTGCTAGGTCATATGGGAGGTCCATTTTTAGCAATTTGAAGAACCGCCATACAGCTTTCCATAGTAGTTGGACTAATTTGCATTCCTACCAGCGTGTAGGAGAGTTCTTTTTTTCTCCACATCCTCACCAACATTTGTTATTGCCTGTTTTTTTAATGTATGCCATTCTCACTGTTATAAGGTTGTATCTCATTGTGGTTTTAATTTGCATTTCCCTGGTTGTAAGGGATGTTGAACATTTTTTTCATATACCTGTTGGCCATTTGCATTTCCTTTTTGGAGAATGTCTTTTTAGCTCTTCTGCCCATTTTTTGACTGGCTTATTTGTGTCTATTTTTGTGTCTATTTTTCTATTTTCTATTCTTTGTGTCTATTTTTCTATTCTTTTCTATTCTTATTTTTCTATTCTTTTACTTACCCTCATTTAATTCTAAATCTTTGTGGTTGTATCTATGATAAGAAAGAACTTAAAAAAGAACAGAACAGAGAAAATACCAACCATTTTAAAATGCCAGATTTTGGCAATGATAAATATAGATTATCATGTGCAGATTTTTATGTAGACATAAGTTTTCAACTCATTTGGGTAAGTAACTAGGAGCATAGTAGATCATGTAGTAAAACTGTGTTTAGCTTTGTAAAAATCATCACATTATCTTCTAAAGTAGCTATACTATTTGAATTCCCATAAATCATCAGAGAGCTCCTGTTGCTCCAAATAGTCACCAATTTGGTTTCGTTGACATTCTAGAGTTTTACTGCGTGTTAGTGGCATTATATTTTAACTTGAAATTTCTTAGTGACACATGATATTGGTCATCATTTTTTTCATCAATTTGTTAAGTATAGATCTTCATTGATAAGGTATCTGTCCAAGTCTTTTGCACACATAAATTCATCTGTGATTTTTGTTGATTTTTAAGAGTCCTTTGTATGTTTTGGACACCAGTTCTTTGTCAGGTATGTGTTTTTAAAAAGTTTCATTTCAGTTTGTAACTTGTCTTGTTCTTTTTTTTTTTTTTAAGCTTTACTTATTTATGCATACAAGAGCTGGGGTGTAGGCCAGAAGTGTGTGGGGTGAGCAGATTCACCAGAGACAGAGTGGGGAGCAGAACAGGTATATCTATTGAAATACACTGCTGAGAGGGGCAGCTGGTGAGACAGGAGAGGTTTGCTGTGCCATGTGGGTCAGCTCCCTGGTTGGGGATCAAATCCGTGCTGCAGTGGCTGCAGAGAGCTTCATAGTGCTGAGGCTTAACCCTTTGCATAACCAGGGAGGTCCCTTGTCTTGTTCTTATCTTCACAGTGTCTTTTGTAGTATAGAAATTTTAAATTTTAAGGAAGTCTAGTTCATCAATTTTTGTTTTTAGAAATTATATTTTTAGTGTCTTGTCTTAAAATTCATTAGCAAATGCATCATTTGGATTTTCTCTTACGTTATCTAGAAATTGTATAGTTTTCTTATTTAGTCCTGTGATCTGTTTTAAATTTTGCGAAAGCTTAGTTCAGTGTCTAGATTCCTGTTTTTCCATTGTGAATGTCCAGTTGTTCCAGTATCATTTGACAAAAAGATGAAGCTTTTTCAATTGAATTGTCTTTGATCCTTTGTCAATGATTAGTTGAATTGTGTGTGTTTGTTTCTGGGCTCCATATTCTGCTCCATTAATCTGCTCTCTCATCAATACTGCATACTATTTTTATTTCTCTGGTTTTATAGTACATCCTTCACTTGGGCAGTATCAGTCCTCTGACTGTTGTTTTACAGTCTTGTTTGGAAATTTTGTGTATATTAATCTATATTAATCAAGGTTCTCCACAAAAACAGAAATCCCACACGCACACACTGACACACATTCTCTCTCACATACATACAGAGGTATGAATATCCAACATAATCGCTTTTTGTCTTTATTAAAAGGAATGGACTTATGTAATTATGGAGTCTGAAAAATCCTAAAATATGCAGTGGCAAGCTGGAGATCTTATGGGGAGATTCAGTCTGAGTTCAAACTCAAGAGGACCAGAAGGCCTGGATGTGTTCCAGTCTGAGAGTTAGCCCAAGAAGAGCTGATGTTTCAGTTTGAGTCCAAAGGCAGGAAAAGAACAGTGTTGTAGTTCAAGCAGTAAAGTCAAGAGAAGTTGCCTCACAGTCATAGTTTTGGTTCCAATTATGTCTTTAATTGGTTAGATAAGGCCCACCCACAGTCTGGGAAGGAAATCTGTTTTACTCACTCAACCAGCTGAAATATTAATTTCATCCACACACACCCACACACACATACCTAGAATAATATCTGGGTACCTTTGGCCTAGTGAAGTTGACATAAAATTATGGGCCACACTGGATGTTTTGAATTTCCATATGAATTTTAGAAACAGTTATCTGATATCCACAATGTAATTTGTTGGAATTTAGTTTGGGATTGTATTGAATCTATAGACTAAGTTCCAAAGAACTGTCATCTTACAATATTGAGTCTTTCCATTCATGAACATGAAATATCTTTACATTTATTCAGATTTTCTTAATTTTTATAGTTTTATTCATACAGATTTTGTAAAGATTTTATGTTTACACTAAAGTACTTCTCTTTTTTGGTGCTGATGTAAATTATATAATTTCAAATTCTAATTGTTCATTACTGGTCGACAGGACAATTGAATTTTTATATTAACCTTATACTGTTCTACTTTGATACAATCACTTATTTGTTACAGGAGTTTTCGTGTTGGTGAGTTTTTGGGCTTCTCTATATCAGAATGATGCAAAAGAAATCATGTTTGTTCTCCTATGCTGGCAAATAATCAACATCAAGCAGATTGATAAGAAAAAAGCCAAAAAGAAGTTTTATAATTGTGTGCATATATCCTGTATACTTGTGAGAGACCAAACATGACTGAACACTCTTGGCTTCCAATGCCATCATAAATAGCTTAGGTAAGACAGGGACTTTAAGGGTTGGTCAGCTAGGAAATTGTCAGGGGAGGTACAGGAGACAAAGGTATGCAGATTAAATTCTGCCCTCTCCAGTGAAAAGAGATAAGGAGATTAGATCTTCCTGGGACAGCAAAGGAGATGTCCTAAAGGGAAAGAGCTTAGCCTTTATCCATGTTAATGTCTTTCATCAAAGCTCCACCTCTACCTGCCTTTCAGAATTCCTTCCATGAAATAAGCTTTATGATGAAAAGATATATTTTGGGGTGAAAGTTTTAATTTCTTCCTTTGCAATCTGTATTCCTTTCATTTACTATTCCTGTCTTAAGAGTGAATAGAATGTTGAAAAAACAATATTATTGCTTTGTTCCTGGTCATAGGGAAAAACCATGTAATTTCTCACCACTAAGTATAATGTTAGTTGAGGATTTTTGTAAATGAAAAAAGACTTCTAGAACTAATTTTTGAAGAGGCTTTCTCATGAATGATTGTGGTATGTTGTCAATGTTTTGCATCTATTAATATGAGCATATTAGTTTACTACTTTAGCCTATTGATATGATACTCTACACTAATTAATTTTTGAATGTATAAACCATCATCTCACACCAATGTTTCCAATGACTAAATTTTACTCCCCCTCCCATCTCATTTTCTCCCTCACTCAGACATCCATTCTTTTCAAATAGGTCTCCCATCTTATATTTATTTTCTAGGAAACCTTGTCTTCTTCATAAGGTTTGTTATAATTTTAAATTAGTTACTAATCTATGCATATACTGACTTAATATCATCTTTATGATTAAATACTATGATCTCTGAAGAAAGAATAGATCTCCATTTTTGCCTAAGTTCCTACCACATTAGCTGTCTGTGTAAATATTTATGGAATGAATGTACCTAATAGGATAAGAACATGGAAGCCAGCTACAAACGAGTATACATTGTGTTGTACTTCAGAAATACATTATTTTTGTCAACAATTGTTAAACTGCTTATTATGTTAGAAATGACTTGTTACTACAAAATTATTATCATTTTGGAAAATATTAAATTTAAGCTTATTTTTGTGTGCAAAGTTGTTCATTCTGCTCCTGCATCCTTCTCACAATGTGCTGTTCCTGTCCTGTGTTAAAAGTGTAGGTCCTTGCAGGTACTCTCTCACTTAGCATTAGTTCATGTCCTTTTATCAGTCTGCTTGAGGACAGGTCATAACATATTTTTGTAGCATTTCTCCCAGCATGAATCTTGAGGCTAGATTGTTAAGGAATGTTATAATGAAAACGGGCTCTATGTAAAAGATGTTTTGAATAGAGTTATTACGTATTTTGAATAGAGTTATTACTCAAAAATAACTGTTGTCTAGTGCAGTAAGGCATGAACTGAAGCTTTGTACATATTGATTATGTGTCATCGTCTGTCTCGTTAGCATTTTCAACATAACTCAGCACTTGTAATTTGACAGTGCTATAAACATTTGAAGTAAGATGAGGAGAATATAAACAGTTCTAGAGATACTTTTCGTGGTTTTATGCTTACTCAATGCAATAACAACTAATTTATTCTCATTTAGAATGCATTGATTTTCTGTCGTCAGGGAACTCTAATTACCTTCATAGTAAGAGACAAGCAAACTTACTTCCACACTGAGTGCACACCTCTTCACAGTTTATGCTGCTTTCAAATGCCACCTGCTTAAACCAATATCTACATTTTACCTCTGGGTAATTTAAATCAAACACATCAAGCAGTTGTAGAGGTAATGCGTTACTTCCACTACAAAACCACATTTTGAAGTTTGTGCAATGAGTTACTCTGACATTTAAAAAGCAATTCAGTGGACACATATCAAATTAAAGAAAGGGACCCTAAAAGATGATTTTTCAAAATATCTTTCCAGAAGTAATTTTTAAAACTCCCAGTTCAATGACACAAAAAGATGTTCTATAGTCCTTTGATTTCATAAGTCACTTTCAAGCTCTTTACCTTACAGGTTTTAACTCTTTCCTTCCAATACCCTCCATCTTCACTCACTCACATTAGCAATAGACTTCACACATTGGGAGAGCTTTGGGAAATTTCTGTCTTCTGATCTCCCATTCTTCTTTCTATGACTTAATTGCTACTTTGAATTTATTCCACGCCTCGTTAAACTTTTCTTTCCTCAATACCTGCCTGTTCCCACTCTTGAGCACCTTCTGGATATATCTGCTTTCTTTAGTTGTCTAGATGCCAGGATCAGTTTTGATAAGAACTGTTGCTTCAAGAAACCCAGGCATGTATCTCCTTACTCTGTCTCTAGCTTTGCACAGCCATAGCAGAAACTCCAGCAGGCATATTCTCTACTCCCAGGTTTTTGAACAGCATTTGAAAAAATCACAAACCACTGATAATTCTCTATAAACACGTCCCATCTAACTCAGTTACTACTGAGTTGTCATTTCTTCATCTCTTGTTGCATCTTTATAGCATTACCATAATACTTTTCCAAATTATACTTTTTGACCTGTTAACTGCATTTCTCCTATCCTTACATTTAGTTAGATTATTTTGGCTATTTTGTTTAACACAATACACAGATACGTGAGGTAAAGTACATTATTACCTCCTCAAAATAATTTCATTTCCCTGTCCTTTCCCACAGCCCTCTGCAATACAGAAGAAAGCGTACGCTGGCCACCTCACCAAGACTTTGCTTTCATTGTTCATTTTTAATGCCATTTCTTAACTCCTCTGACATCTTGCTTATTTGATTCTATGCTCCTACTTGAACACTTGAGTATTCTTTTGCTTCCTTTGTTGTATTCATAAACTAACTTTTTCAAGTAACTTACATTATCAAAGAGAATAACAAATCCAAAATCCTCCCTTGACATCACACAATGTCTAATTCTTTTCTCTCTCTGTTTTAATCATTATGTTCAAGATTCCCTATAGTTTATCACATTGTGTATCCAGTGTAATTTCCTGTCTTGTAATTGGGGAATTCAATCCATTTTATTTATTAAAATGCCATTATATTAGATACTAGCTCTGTTCTCTCATTTTATATTTTTAAAATATAGTATATCCTCTTCTGAATAATTAGGAGATGATCTTTCCTGCTTTTCTCCTCATAGAATCTCCCCCAGAAAGTTACTTGAAAGTCTTTTAATTGCCTGTTGTATGTTTTGTTCTCCTTTTTCTTAAGCTAGCTTTTTAATTTATTTTTTAAAAGTTATTTATTTATACATACAAGCTGGGGTGCAGGACAGAGGTGTGAGGCGGTGAGAGGGTTCACCAGAGACAGAATGGAGAGAAGAACAGGCAGATCGACTGAAATAAACTGCTGAGAGGAGCAGCGGTCTAGGCAGGAGAGGTCTGCCATGCCATGTGGGAATCTCCCTGGCAGGGCGGGCATCGAATTCTTGCTGCAGCCGCTGGCAGCTCCACAGCACTGGCTTAAGCTGTTGCGCCACCAGGGAGGCCCTGAGCTAGCTTTTATAAAGCAGTGCAGCAAAATTTTCCCCAACTAGTCATGATTAGTCTGCCTAGTGCTCATAATACTCCCTAATGTGTGTTTCTTAGATGAGTATGTCCCCCCAAAGTATTACCAAAGTAGCTTTTTAAGTGACAAGTTTCCTTTCAGTGAGTCATTACTTAAATGACAAAAGACTGTGTATGGCTGAGAATATTTTTATTATGCCCTTATAATCAAATAATTATTTGACTGGTAAAAAATGCTAACTAAATCTTTTACATTTTATTGATGCTTTAAATAATTATTTCATCTTCATCTTGGAATTGGTAATGATTTTAAGTAGTGTGACTAATGTCTGTTCACATTTTGCTCTTTATTCTGTTTATTTTTTGTTCTTATACATTGCATTTTTTACTTTGTGAAAGGTGACCTTTGATAATTAAATGCTTTTAGTTTTAGTGACTTAAAATATTTAGTATATAATCAAATACTTAGTTTAAATTTATTTAATCTACTTTGTGGTTGGTGACTAAGTGTCTGTTTAAGAAATCATTCCCTACAACAAGTTGAGAAATATAGTAAAAGTTATAAATTTCTGCCTTTGAAATATAAACTATTCCATTTGGGGCTGATGTTTGTGGTGGTATGAGGTAAAGTTTATTATCTTTTATTTTGCTATGTGAAATAACTATTAATTCAAGCTCATTTGTTGCACAATCCCACTCTGAAGTTTACCTTGCTACATCCCTCTGTCATCTGAGAAAATTCCAAAAGGCATGTACACTTTTTGTTCATTCTATTGCAGTTGACAGTTTGTCACTGTAGCAATAACACATGCTTTTAAGAGTGATCACTTTATAATAAGTGTATATTTTGTAGGGCAAACCCTTTCTCTTCATCATTTTCACAAAACCCTTGAATAATTTTAGCACCTTGACCTTTAATGTAAAATTTAAAGTCAATTTATCAAATCTCATTAATAACCTTGCTAGAACTTAGGTTAACATTTTATATATTTAATAAATTTGAAGAAAGTGGCATCTTTAAAATATTTTCTTCTTATCTGTTAATGTGAACTACCTCTCTAGTTAATGTCCTTCAGTAAAGAATTAGTTTGGCCTTGAGTTGCCAGACAATAAAGTGAAAACGTAGGAAATTTTTAGTTTTACTCTGAGAGCAAAAGCAAACTTCTTCATTGATGAATTCTTAAGAACACAGCTAAATTTTCTTTCAAGGAGAGTCTTTTTAGGGAACATAAATACAAATGCTAAAATAGATCTCATTTATCCACTCTAAAGCAGGACAGTTTCAGCATGGATAATCAAAATATACAGATGTGTATGTGGACTCTTTAACCCATGGGGCTCATGTAAAGCTATTTTTGATATAGAAATATAGTCTGAGATTTCCAGAAACAGTCACAGATGCACATTCCACTGTCAAATGCACATTCTGCTGCTTAACATTATCCATAGACAGTTGCTGAGATTGTTATTTCCTATCACCTTCTGCACCAGAACATTTACTAGAGCGAACAAATAGCAAAACTGACTAAATTAAAATTAACCTTCTGTTTCCCCCCAACCTTCTTGATTTGGAACAATTAAATAGTCTAAAAATACATATGGAAAAGAGGAAATGATTAGACTTGGATTGAAATGTCACTAGATAATTATTTGAATTATTAAAGTTTTCTTAAATGAATCTGTCCAGAAAATCAATAATTTAAGCAGTGGATTCTATACTTTCCCCAAACATGTAGAGATGTTTTATAAGCTGCGGTAAAATTATATTCCCTCTTTAATCAGAGATAATAAAATCAATCTCGTAATCAGTACTTCTACAGATGAGGTAAAATTATCTTCATAAAATGTTTTCCTGAATTCTTTATTATTGTAATTTTGGGATTACATTTTATTCCTCCATATGTGTGTGTGTTCCACACACACATAACCCATCCACCACCTATGCAAATACTCTCTCTACTTCCTTCCCCAACACCTCCCCTTTTCCCCCATTTGCTCTGGTAAACAGTGAATTTTTGCACTAAGTCCAAGATTTGGTTTTTGCTATGTTATGCCACTGTGTGGTTTTTTGTTATTTATGTTCTATAGAAGTGAAATGTGTTTTCCACTTTCTGACATTTTCTTTTTTAATTGTTATTTATGTCTTTTACATTTTGTATTCCCCTTGGGTAGCCCACCACCAATTCACCTGTGATACATCATCATGGTCCCTTGTGTTCTTTTCTACTCCATTTTGTGCCCTTATCCTCCCCTCGCCTGCCGCCCCTCCGTTCCCCCCCCCCCCGCCCCCGCTGAGTGTCTCTCTCCTATTTGGTTTCCTTATAGTCCTGTTATAAGTGAAACCATTCGATATTTTTCTTTTTCTTTCTGGCTTATTTCATTGAGTATTTTAGCACAGTCACCTGTTTGTACCAAAAGGAAACCATAAACATAATGAAGAGGAATGCATAAATATTTACAAATAGAGTCAAGTCATTTATTAAAAAAGAGACATACAGCACAACCAAGCAAGGTGATTGGGCCCACATGGTTTGTAAAACAATGTAATTCACCATAACACGAATAACAAAGCATTGACATAAAATTCAACATATCAATAGGTCAAATGAGAAGAGCTGATAATCTGCTGGATGCTGAAAAATCATTGATGAAATTCACAACACATTATTTATTTTTAAAAAATCTAAGTATTATAGAAATAAAATGTGGATATAAAGCTTAATGGAAAAAAATAGAAATGTCCTCATTTAATATTAGGAACAAGATAAGGATTTTCACTGTCTCCATGCTCATATTATTCTGAGGTAGATGACAGTGAAATTAAGGACAAAAGGAATTAGATATTTTGAAAAGGGGATATGTATAATTATTTATAATCAACATAAATGTATAACAGAAAAACCCAAGAAAATCAATTGGGAATCACAGAAAATGTAGTTTATTAGAAAGGCTATATAGTAGGAAGAAATATTTTCAATATTTTTGCAATACTTGGAGAGGCATTTGACAGGGGTAGAGGCAGGAGAGCCCATTCCTGCTTTACCCTGCCTGAGAACAATTTCTAGATGAAGCAAATTTTCATCTAGACACAACCTGTAACAAAAAATCAACTCTTTGTTCATATCAGATAACAGAGAAGCCACTGTAGGGGTGTTGGTGAATCATTTAACCTACTAGAGAGTCCAAACTCTTAAGTGACAAAAATGTATTTTAAAAAATTGAAAGACATAAAAACTGCAAAGTATTCATAACATATTTCAAAAAGTGTCCAATTTTCACAATGCCATATTGTCAAAGATTAAACAGTTAGATTACATAAGTATGGACACATTAAAATAATAAATTTATTAAAATATTTTAATAAATTAAAATAAATTGTGCTTTATTTATATAATGTCATAGTACTCTTTCCTTAACAAGGATAGAACATATATGTGCTGATGTAAAAACATCTCCAAAGGAAAACATTCCCACAGGTGGAAATAAAGACCTGTACTAGACCAATATTAATAGAAAAAGAGAGTAACAGAAAGGAGAGACTTTATAGAAGTAGAATCAGAAAATTAGTCCAAGAGTTAAAAAATAAGATTTTCAACCCAAGTGGCCAGCCAAAAATATTAATAGTTTTTATTAATTATTAGTATCACCAAAACCTGCAGGAGAAGTTTATTGTTCAAAGTGGTATGAGGAATAGTACCAGGACAAGGCTAAAATTGAAGACTCTAGAGTCAGAATTTGATTTCCACTCTGTAATTTACTAGTCTTATGGAGTTCATTTTACCCCTCTGTGCTTCCTTCCCTCAAGTTTATTTATTTATTTTTGTTTAGAGAAAGAAAAAGTTTATTAAGGAGAAAAGGAATAGAAATAAAGTCCTTTCCTCAAGTTTAAAGAAGAATAAGCAGTCACAAGATTATTTTGAAGCTCTAAGAATTAAAGTAGTCAATATTACAAAAGTGCTAAGAATAGTGCTTGGCATATGGCACATGCTAAATATCTGTTAGCTATTATTATTCTAATCAGCTATGGATTTTGAATATAAAATACTGTTGAGCATTTAGGTTCTAAGGTACAAAAGATCTTGGCATATAGGTCAGATCAGGGTGATAGATGTTTACTGGAATATAGGGCTTTAGAATGAAAACCAGGAGTCAAAGTACCTTACCTGAAAGATGAAATGAATATAAGATATTGCTACTTTATGAGATCACAGACTTGTGTAATCTCATCAATTATCATTCCATTCTCCTTTGAGGAGACATTCTGAAATAATACAATATTGTGTCAGCAATACCACACTGATACACGGGAGTTGTGGGGCACGTTGTAGGGTGCCAGATTCTGCCCAAGAACAAGATCCTGGCCTTTTTATTGACAGAGGAGGGTGGGTCAAACTGAACTCTGAACACTGTGTATATCTGATGATATATACAGGACTCCCACCCATGGCTCCAATCTTACTAACAAAGTGTTCCACTGATCAGTCCCTGGGGGCAAAATGACAGTCCTGGTCATATCTCAGGAAGTATACCTATTGCCCCAGGGTGATCAGGCATCCTGCTCTTGTCTAGCTTGAAAGGATCCTTGTAGGCTACACCCACAATCCAATATTCTACCTCTTGCCAAATTACCTCAGGAGAATGAAGTACTGGGAGATGGCAGTGCCTAAGTGGACAACTGTTGGTTTTACTTCTGTTACTTAGTCTAAGAGCATTGTTGAAAATTATTAAATTTAGCTCACAACAGGGGAGAAAAGAGCATAAGAGACTATGGGGACAGTTCACAGGTGAATTGGTGGTGGGTAACCCACAGGGAATACACGATAATGTAAAAGATATAAATAAAAACAATATTTAAAAAGTAAAAAAAAATCAAAAAAAGAAAATTATTAAAGTTGATAATTTTTTAAAAGTGTCATGAATGCTAAACCCAGAGAATATCTATGTATGAAGCAACTCAAAAGTCAGCGATGGTGATTGAGAATGTGGTGTTTCTCTATCTTTAGACTTCTAAGAGAACTCATCTCTTTCCAACCAAAGTTACATGACCCTTTCACAATTACTCAGTTTTTCAAGAAGTGCAGCTTATTGCCTTGAGAGATCTCTCTATCAGAGTTCTAAAAAAACAAATTATCAGTTAGGTAATCCCAAGCATATATACCATAACAATTTGCCTTTACATAATGGGTCATCGGGTAAATGGAGACAGGGATGGATAGTTGGATAGATGGCTGGATGGATGATAGGTCGGTAAGTAGGCAGGGAGGTAGACAGGTAGGTAGGTAGATTTTCTTGAACAAAGTTATGGGAAAATTTCCATCTCAGTAGAAAGCTCCTTTTATTTCATCACCTGAGTTTTGTTATGGTTTGCCTTCTCGGCTCAAGTATACATTGAATTTTGTTCAAGGAAACAATTGCAATTGACAAAGTTTACTAAAATATTAGATCCAAGAGGGGGAGAGTCAGGCAGTCTTTCCAATTTGTCTATATTTTACTTTGCCTCAGGTATCTCAGAAGAGATAACTTGCATCGACTTTTTTTCCGACCATTCAAAGCACAAGGTGACTTTATGCTTCAGATTATTATATTTTAATCTCTAGATCAGAAGCTTGAATTCAACACATTCACAAAAATCTATGTACAAGTTTTCAAAGAATTGATAAGAAGTTTGCATTTAGGTAAAGTTGGAAAAGTTCAACAAAATTGTGTTTCAGTTTGTTGATAAAAAATATATATGCCCAAAACAATGGCAACAGAAATGTGCCTTTTCTTACAAAATGTTTACTTAGTTACTAAGTTGCATCATGAAGAAAACATCCTGAATCTGAAACTATCAGATTATTTACTATTAATAGGTTCACATCACACTCTAATTTTGATTTTTAAATATATTTTGTGACAAATGACCCGGTTTCGTTACTGAATTGTTGCTATGCAGATTCAAGAGAAGGCAAAAAAAAAAAAAAAAGCATAATTAAAAACAAAAGTCTCAATATAGTAAGATATTTATGGAGATAACTATATAGATTATCATCATGTTAAGATACAGATGAAAGATCCTTGTAGAATCCCTGTAGAAAATAGAAAGAAGTCTCTTGATATTGAATCATAAGTAGTATATTCACGTTGCATCATTATCAAAATATGCAGCCTAGAGCACCCCGTGCACTGAAGTTACTATATTCCAATTTATATGGCAAACACTAACATAATACCTTGGTATAAACTGCACTGATATGGTGCAAACTTCAATTCTTTTTATAAGAAGTTAATATGAGAGGAAGAAATGAAGCAACAAAAGCCGACAGTTCTTGGGCCTCCCCGGTGGCGCAGCGGTTAAGCGCTGCGCTGTGGAGCTGTCGGCAGCGGTGACCCGAGTTCGACGCCCGGCCGGGGAGAATCCCACATGGTGCCGCAGACCTCTCCTGCCTTGCCCACTGCTCCCCTCAGCAGTGTATTTCTGATCTGCCTGTTCTGCTATCCACTCCGTCTCTGGTGAACCCTCTCGCTGCCCCACGCCTCTGGCCTGTATCCCAACTTGTATGTATAAATGAAAAAAAAAAAAAAAAAAGCTGACAGTTCTTTATCAGGTAATTTAACGTGATAAGAACAATTGGAATCCTTTTCCATGTATAAAATGGCTATGAGAACTAATAGCTGTGAAGGCATGAGGACTTACTGCAATAAATTGAATGAAATGCTTAGAATTCAAAATTCATAAAGAATTTGAGATGAAAAATGAAATACAACTTAGAATATACATATTGACACTTAGCTTTTTTAAAGCATGTGTTTCCTTCCAAGCTACAAAGATCTACCATTTACCATGTTTTCACAAATTAAATATTGTTAAATGCTCCAAGGCACAGTTCATAGCCACTTTCAAGATTAAAATTAATAAAAAAATCTGTTTTAAATACCTCCTTGCTATCTGACATTTTGGTGACTCTAAATCAGAGAAAGCATATTTTATTCCTCTATAATTCAGTACTACAAAGGTTGGCTATTGAAAGTTAGTAAGATAAATAGAAAGACCTCTAATCCAATTGTATATCTTTTTAATTCTATAGAGTAATATAGACACTTTTAAAAAGCTAGTGGGAATGTCAAAATCTTGAACATTCTTTTTACATCATTGTTTGTATATACAACTGTGTTTATATTTGTATCACAAATTTTTGCTCTTCCAAGAAAAATTAAGAAAACAATTATTTAATATCCTTTGCTTAACTTTTATCTCTCAGTTTCTGGATTGCACCTTTTGGATTTTGGGGGTATATCATATTTCTATATATTGCAGTATATAATAAACACATGCATTGTCACTACAGTACTGCAAGTAGACTAAACTGTATGCTGGTTTGTTTATACTTATTTTAATAATTTTACAATTTGTCATTTTTATTACAAGTTATTTTTGCTTAGCCTATCCAGGCTGATATAAACATGTACAGAGAAAGGCTATACCAAAAATCAGAACTTTACCTCTTGAAAACATGTCTGCTACTCTCAAAACCAAAGTCCTTTTGCAGACAAATGTCTTGAATGGACTTAAAGAACATTAGTTATGAATAACATTGAGATACATAACTTTATTGAATAGGACATTGCATTGCTTAGATATAATGTAGATATTTTACTGAGAATTGGGTTTTTTTTGTTGTTGTTGTTGTTAATGGAGCCATCTTCTTAACAGTGTTTTAAATTACACTTATTTGTCATGTTGTACATGTTAGCACAGACCCACAATTCCATTCTGAGTGAAATATTTGTGTTATTCACAGAAAGCCCTCCACCCATCTCTGGAAAGAATTCTAAAATTTCAGTTGATTTTTGAGTTAACTACTGAAAATGTCTGCCTATCTCCTGTTGGGCCTTTCCCTCAGCTCAGTTTCTAGCTGGATTCAGTTTTCTTATCTTGAAAATATAGGCAATTAGCTCATAGGATTATTTTGTTGATTATGTATAACATTTGACACAATATATGCCAGTATGTGGCTTTCAGTAAATTCTTAATAAATATTGCTATTTCATCAATTTACATTAACATATTACAGACACCAAGAAGTTCATTAGTAAAGACTCTTCTTTTTCAGAATTTAAGCTCTTATTGGAATATAGTGAACTCCACTGATAATTTAGGAAAAAAAGACTGTGTGGCAGCTGTTCTTCCTGCCTGTTCACACTGCTTTGTCTCTGTAGAAAATCCTGTGTATGTGCTTCAATTGCCACTTACCGTTATGCCAATGGCACAGTTGAAAAATGTTTGATAAAATAATCATATGAAATTCCTTTCTTAGGTACTGGAGTTCAGTTTGCTGACATTCACCCTGAATCACACATAGAAATCTCCTGAATGAACAGTGCCTGAATCTCAGGACCAGAAAAAGCAATACTAGTTACCTTACGGTGTGATTTGTTTTTTATTAACTTTTAATAGTCTCCAAACTCTAAGCAAGATCATTGAGAGTCTAAGTAGCAAATTTATAATGACATCTTTAACATCTATACTACTCAGGATCAAAATAACATTTTAGTCTTAGTTTCTAAGGGAATCTTGACAAATGATAGGAGACCAATAAATGCTTTGCTAATCACTACCACTTTATTTCATCTAAGCGATTTTTCATAACATGCAAACCCTTTTAGAGCATCATTTATATTATTTAGAAATAACACATAGTGTTATAACATACATCGAAATTGCCCATGACAAGCCAGTCTTTAGATCACCTCATTTATCTCACCTTGAAGACTTGACTTTGTTCAAATTTCCATTTGCACTCAGAGTCTGACCATCCCGAGAACCAGCATGTGAATCCTAATTTTGTAAACTGTCGTGGAAGTTAATTCTAGCCAATGGTGTATGAAGGGAAATTTATTGAGGAAATACTTGGAAACAGTTTCTTCACTCTTTAAAATGAATATACAAAATAATTTATCTCTTTGGATGATGGCCATCGTTATCAGGCATGGGGGATAACTGGGTAAGCCAAGGAGCAAGACCAATAAATGTGGGGTTTAGAGCTGTGGGAATAAATTGAGTTGTTAATTTTCTTATGTCACTGAATTAACCAGCCCTGCAGTTGTCCTTTCCTGTCCTTCCCTGAGCTTCTTGTTAAGTGAGATTCTTATTAAGTGAATAACTAAATTTTCAAATAAAGCCCAATTAAGTTTAGTTAAGTTACAATTTTCTGTTACTTACATTTAAATCATCCTAACTGCCATTTTTCTGTAGCTTCCAACACTTTTACTCAGAATTTTGAATCACCAAGACCACTTTTTGTATTTTAAAATTACTAAATATAAAAATTTCATGTCCGTAGACATATGTTTCCTCTATTTTACTAATATCACAGATGTTAAATAGTCCTCAGATTCCATGGCATTGTATTCTTACTGATTTTATTTTGTCTATCTTGAAAAATGTTTATATGAAAAAGTCCATCTTTAAACATAAACACTGAATTTAAGTTTCCATAACTTAATATGAAACATACTAAATGTTTAATTTGTTAGTGAAACATACTAAATGAAGACTAATCTATTTTTCAGGAGAAAAATAAGCTGAGGAAATTTAATCTCATTTCTTTATGTTGAAATATAACTCTTCACAAATAGAAATCCACCATAACAAATATTTAATAGACTGACACCTAAAATAATAATATTTTTACTGGTGAAGTTTGGGACTCTGGGAAAAAAAAAAAAAACCTACACCCAACAGGAAATTCTCAACTGTTAGCATTATCATTCAGTATTGAAGTGATCACTTTTTTTTATCCTAGCTACACTTCTTTACAACATTTTCTATTATTGAGTCAGATTAATATCACTGGACAATGAAACTTATTAATAAAGCATCCTTAATTACACATTTCATGTGTACATAGGCAATTGATGATAACAACTGATTGGAAAGCAGATAAATTGTCTTCAAAGATGTGAAAAGATGTCTTAGATATAACAAAATAGCATGGATTTGATGTCTTAAATAACAGGCATATTCATGATTTTGTAGGCTGGGTAGTCCAAGATGAGGGACCCGGCCTGGTCGAGCTCTGGTGAGGACCTGTTTCCTGGCTTGCAGATGGCTGCTTTCTTTCTTTTTTTTAGAATTTATTATTTTATGCATACAAGAACTGGGGTGTAGGCCAGAGGTACGGGGGCATGAGAGGGTTCACCAGAGACAGAGTGGGGAGCAGAACAAGTGGATCTGCTGAAATACACTGCTGAGGGGAGCAACGGGCGAGGCAGGAGAGATCTGCTCTGCCATGTGGGTTAGCTCCCTGGCGAGGGATCAGACTCATGCTGCAGTGGCTGCCAATAGATACAGTACTGAGACTTAACCCCTTGTGCCACTAGGGAGACCCTGCTTTCTTGCTGCAGCTTCACATGATCACATAGCAGAAAGAAAGCATGCTCTCTGGTCTCTGCTCAGAAGAGCATTAATTCCATTATGAAGCCCTCACTCTCAGGACATCATTTAAATCTAACTACTTCCTAATGATTCTACCTCCTAATACCATTACACTGAGAGGTGGGGAGCACAAACCTCAGTTTGTGAAGGTTTTGCAAGCCTGAATTTGGGTGAACACAAACCTCCAGTCCATTGAACAACATGGGTTTGAATTCCAAGGTCCCACTTATAAGGGGATTTTTTTTTTAATTGAGTTGACAGAATCAGAGATGCCCTTTAAAACCAGGATATTAAAATTTGAAGCCTACATATAGAGACAGCTATTGACCACTTAATGTGTTATGAAGAAGTGTGAAGTATTAGGGGAAGTAATAGAGCATGAGAACCTGGAAAGAAACACTGTTACACTCCAACCCCTAACGTTAATGTGGTCTAAAAGAGTAATACCTAAGGAGAAAAATCTAGAAGAATATTGTGTATAGAAAATGAGGGAAAAGCATTTCAAGAAAGAGATGTGTTTTCTAGCATCAAGGGATTTCTCAAGAATGGTTATTGCATTTGGTGAATTAAAATTTTTAGGAATACGTAGTTTGGTGTGGTGGAAAGAGGAGAATGGAAGCCAGACGAGCAATTTGAGGTTGTTTTTGAGATATGAAGACAGAACGAAATAGTATTCTGAAAAGTTTGGTTTTCAAATAGGGGACCATGGGGTAGTGTCTGGTAGGGAATGAGGGACTGTAAAAGTTATTTTTAATTTTTTGTTCATTTCATGAAAAGATTAAGCAATTTAAGCAATAGGAATGATACACAGAGACCTAAACATTGGTAGAAACATTAGTCCTAGGAGGTAAGCAGGTTATCAAACAGCATAAAATGAATGAAAGTGCATGTACAAAGGTGGGCAGGTTGGAATGTTTTATGTAACGAAAATTAGAAGGTTTCCATTGAATGGTTTTATTATATTCTTAAAAGAGACGTCAAAATCATTTGCTGAAGTAAGCAGAATAAAGTTAGTTCAATGTTAGAAAAAATAGTTGAGAAGATTTGAGATAATTGTGGGGAATCTAGAATTAGTTATCAGAGAATCAAAGAAATGTGGCAGAGAACCCATTTGAAATTGTTGCTCTTAATTTACAGTGGAATAAACATATTGGTTAACTGGACAGTTTCCAGTGGTTTTAAAAATAACCAGGGCAGCTTACAGGAAACAGAAGATTATGTTCATTTAGAGTAGGGGTTTGCATAGATACAGTCAATTAAAATTAAGGGGAAGGAGTTCAGATCTGTAAGAGAGTTTCTGAAATGTTGTATCATGAAGCTTAAGTAGGAAGGAGAGTAGGAACCACTTATTCTGGTGGTCCCTATTTTGTTGAAGAAAAAAATGAATAAACAAATTAAAAGAGTACGTGGTCTATGCAGTGAAATGTTTATTAGTTTTGTAATTGTTACACATGTTGTCAAGGGACAAGGTGTGGTGGGAGTGGCTAAAACAGGAGGAGATGTCATTGAAGGCAAATGATTTGCATCTGTGAGAAGCCATTAGGTTGGACATGCCATTCATGGAGCCATTTAAGACACCAGGCGTGAACGCAAGCCCCTAAATGTTATACAGTGTTGTAGACCAACTTTTCATCAATTAAAAATAATATAATTTTAGAAAAAATTAATTTATCGGCCTCCACGGTGGTGCAGCGGTTAGGTGCTGCTCTGTGGAGCTGTTGGCAGCGGGATGAGAGTTCGATGCCCAGCTGGGGAGATTCCCACATGGCGTGGCAGACCTCTCCTGTCTTGCCCACTGCTCCCCTCAGCAGTGTGTTTCTGTTGATCTGCCTGTTCTGCTCTCCATTCTTTCTATGGTGAACCCTCTCCCCGCCCCACGCCTCTGGTCTGTACCCCAGCTTGTATGCATAAAAAAATAAATCTTAAAAAAAAACCCTAATTTATCCCATCAACATGTTTAATTCTAGAAAGACAGACTCTTACAAAAAAGAGACCATTAACAAAATAGTAGGTAAGACTCTGGATAAAGTAGCATTTATTTTTCTAGTAAATCTCAAATAGTATATTTCATCTTTTTTTGGAAATTATCTGCCTCTTGTCTGTGATGTTGAATTCTTTTTCCACTCTGCTGCTTCTACCCAGTGGCGGTGGGCAATTAGAATATTCTTTCTTTGCATCCTTTATCCAAGCTCTTACACCCTTTCTGGGCTTGTATGTTTTTTTTTCCTGGGCTCTTGTATCCATCAGTTGAACCTCACCTCAGTTTTCCATGAATCTTTATGTACTTTTGGTATTACCTGAATCAATCCTGGTCACTTCACTAGAAAGTTATAGTTACTTTTTGCCTTGAAAGTTATAATCACAAAAAAGTTAGGTCTGCTTTCTTTCTACTCTATATACATCCTTGGCTGTACATTCTGACAGCCCTTGTATTTGTGAAAGATATAGGACCCTTTTTATACCATTATTTTAGTTCATCTTTGCTTTTAAATTACAGTAAATATTTCTGTAGGCACCTTAGAAATAAAGTTGTTTCAGGGGTCTCATTTTCCCTTCTTTTGCCTGTGGTTAAGAAATCCAAATACTGTCTTTGGCTTTTCATTTGTATGCTCATCAGCTTTCTGTTTAGCCAAGAAATAGAGGGCTTGAGAAATAAGCAGTAATTGTGAAAGTTGTTTGCATTCCACTGAAATATTTCTTTAGCTGAAGGGGATCAGATCAATAAAATATGATGAAACCATATGCTCATTATTTCAAAGAAGAGCAGATGCTTTAGGGAATATCAGGATATTTATTAATTCTACCAGTACTTCTCATTATGGATAGGTATCTCCAAACCTGATTTCCTAAATAAAATGCATCTCAGTAAAAAGGGCACATTTGTAGAATCTGTACTGATATTCCATTTGGTGTATTTCCATTATTAGTTTTATGGTAAAGAAAGCTTTGTGCAATTTGAAATTATTAAGCAAAAAATAAGATATATAGATATACATATATCTATATATCTATATATCTATATACTATATATACATACACAGTCTAGCCATGGGCAGGGTTTATAACATAGCCATGGCTTGGAAATGCCATAGGGGAATTAGTCTTGGCAATGATGAATACTTACTGCTGTGGGCCCATATTTGCATTTAATTGAGTTTGCAACTTTCCAGGCAAAAAGCCAAATGGATAGTCTACTCTCTGGTAAGAGAGGTGATATGTTCTGGCTTTGTGTTCTCACCAATTTCAGAAGCACAAGCCTTAGATTTGGTCTTTGGAAGACTTCTATCCAAGTGCTAAATCAAATAAATGAGCTAACCAACTCAAATAACCAATGTGTTGAATTGAATGGGTTTAAACTCATGCCCACATTCCCAAGGGAGCTCAAAGTCATGAAAAAGTCCAAACGATTAATCCCAATTATAAAATGTAGTATAGCTAACTGAAAAGAATCAACTTAACCAGCTTTGTCCCATTTTTTAAGTCAAACAAAACAGAAAAGGTGGAACAAGTAACAATATCTCTAAACCCCAGAAGACATCAGAATCTCTATATAATTTAATGGACATTTCCACAGTGTAGGGATCTTTCATATAAGATAACAGATTGTTGAAAGGCATTAAGAGAAAAATGTTTTTACATCTTTATTGAAGTGTAATTGACATACAATAAACTGCACATTTTTTAAGAGTACTAATTAATTGGGACGTGACTACATGAGATTAAGGAGTATATCTGTACAAATAGTCTATGCTTACTGGAAATTTGCCTCCTTCCTGATCCTTCCCAATACCACCCTAGGAAGTACTGATTTATTTTCTGTCATTATAGTTTAGATATTTTCTAATATTTTATATAAATGTATTCCTAAAGTAGAACCCTCTTTTGTTTGATTTTTTGATATAGAATAATTAGAGATCAGTGTTCTTTCTGTAGTATTAACAGTTCATTCTTTTTTTATTATTGAGTAATATTTCATTGTCTATCAGCCAACAGAATTACACAATTTTTATGCACCAAATTGTTGCGCATTTGTGTTTTTTACAGCTTTTAACTATTACAAATAAAATTGTAAAGAAAATTTTGTGCCCAGTCTTTTTTTGTGGGTGATTGCTTTTATTTCTCTCTGGTAATTCCATTGGCTAATAGGACTGGGTTATAGAGCAAGTATATGCTTAACTATTTAACAATCAACAAACAATTATTTTTCCATGGTGGTATACCATTTTCCTTACCAGAATTATTTCTAATTGCTACAAATCCTCACCAGTCTTTTTTAATATAATCTGTCTAATTTCATTCATTCTATTGATTATGTAGTATCTTTTTGTGATTTTACATAATTTTTAAAACCTATTGATATTATATTGATTTTAGTATCATTTAAGAAATCTTTGCCTTATACAGATTATTAATGATTGTCCCTATTTTGTTCAAGGCTTCTCATTTTTAGTTCTATAATCCACTGTTTTTGTATGTCATATGCAGCCAGGATTGAGATTTATTTGGTTTTTGCCTATGAATAACCACATATTCTAGACTTATTTGTCAACAAGTTTGTCCTCCATTGAGTTGCCTTGTACCATTTGTCAAAAATCAATTGACCATATATTTGTGAGTCTATTTCTTAATTTTCTTTCAGGTTCCATTAATCTATTAGTCTATGTTTACATCAGTATACTTTTCTTGTTTACTAAACCCTTATTTCTCAAAATCAAGTAGTATATGTCCCCACTTTATGTAATGTGTTCAAAGTGATTTTAGCTATTCTAGTTCCTTTGTAATTTCATATAAATTTTTGAGTCAGTTTGTCAATTCCTAAAAAAGTGCTCAGGTTTTCAGATTATAATGGATATATAGATAAATTTGGGAAGTATTGGTGAATTTATGGAGGGACAAGTATATCCACATATTCTAGTAAATATATAAAAGGGCACCCTCATTTTGGAAACAATTTGACTTTGTTTTATAAAATTCTTTAATTTTAATTTTAATATACTTTC
The DNA here is from genome assembly GCA_004024925.1 of Scalopus aquaticus. Taxonomy (NCBI): domain Eukaryota; kingdom Metazoa; phylum Chordata; class Mammalia; order Eulipotyphla; family Talpidae; genus Scalopus; species Scalopus aquaticus. The sequence goes on along the minus strand of PVIJ01001170.1, from coordinate 77,431 downwards.
CATTTGTCTCAGCAGCCCTACACTGAATTTTTAAAACAAATGGAAACGTGTTCAAACCAATACTTTTATTGTTCATATCAACTTTATTCACAATAGCCATAAAATGGAACTAAATCCAATTTCCATCAGTGCATGAATAGACAAATTGTGTTGTATTCATATAGTGAAATACATTCAGCTATAAAATAGAACTATTGAGATCATGGGTGAATTGGTGGTGCGTTACCCAAGGAGAATACAAAATGTAAAAGACATAAATAACAATAAAAAAAAAGGTATAAATGAAACTTAAAAGCAATATGCCAAATGAAAGAAACAGAAGAGTCTGATTTTGTTTAAACTATTTTATACTATGTATGTATGTTGTATATTTTTAATTCTTTTCATTTGAAATTCCAGATAAGACAACTATAATGACAAAAAAATAGACTGGTGATTGGCAGAGTCTTGAGTGGTAGGGAGAGAGTTGTAAATTCACATTAAGGCAATTTTTAGGGTGAGAAGTATTCTAGAATATACTTGTGATGGTGGTTACATAACTTTTAAAATTCCTATAAGTTTACACTTATAAGTACTACGTTTTATGTTTTATAAAATATTATTCAGAAAAGCTGGCAAAAATGTGCAAAACCAAAAACATCTTGAAGATACCTGAATACAAACAAATCTGAGAGAATTCTATGTGATTCTGCTCTCACAATATAAAGCTTTATGATGGCATACTTCCTGGGTACAATGCATTAGCTGTTTAACGTAATTCAACCACTAAAGAAGTAAATTAAACTAAAGTTGTATGAAAAATTACCTAAATTTTAGGTAACTAGGAAGCACTGATGCAACCTATAATTTGTACAAATATAATTAATGTTCAAGAATAAATCCTTTGTGCTACAACCAAAATTTTTTTCAGTGAAGTTTTATTTTAAAATATATTTGTATTATTCCTAAAATATTTTGTGTGTGTGAGAGACACTGAGGCTTAATAAGGACATGGCATCTTCAACTTAACATGGTCACACTTGATTTAACTACAAGTTAAATCTAATGACTATGTTCCCTTTTCTTTTATTATGAAAATGCTCAAGTTAAAATGCTTAACATTTGGAGTGTTGTCATACAGTCTTTATTATGTAGCATCAACATTTGGTGATGATTGCAAAAATACTTTTGAAAAGTTTACTTTGCATTTTGTATTAAATGTTCTGCATCAAGGAACCATATGGTCAGACATTTTATAGCCTTTTTTTCAATTGGTACTATGGCAATACTAGTACAGTGAATTTAACTGTGAATATGTAACATCTTACTAAATTTTAAATGTTCAAACAGGAAACACATTGAGTAAGTGATGATGCAAGAATACAATAAACCTTTAAATTTATAAGTTACCAGAGGCAAACATGTTTGAGGTTTGTGTAAATCAGAAAAAAAAAAAAAAGCTTTTTGTGCAAGAAAGATACAATCAAAGGAAATAGAGGTTTTCTTGTAAACACAAAGACAGAATTAACATTTAGGTCCATTGTGTCTCTTGTAGGTGCTAGATGAGAACACTAATTTTTTCCCCTTTACTCCCAATTAATTTTCAGCTTGTTAAAGATAAGTAGGCAGAAACTAATTCTAAAGCTGTCTGTATTCTGGAATTTATTGACATGGTTTAATTCCTATGTGTATCTCTGAAGCCAATGACAATAATTATTTTCATTGTAAAGCTGACACAGCATGGTGACATGGATAGAAAACCATGCAGAGAAAATGCAAAAAGTAAAAGCAAATTTTTAAACTCAACCTGCTAGTCACAGGAAAACAAACAAATGGAAAAAAAATGTTAGAAATATACAGAAAAGTACTGAAGTTACTATTGGTACATCACATCCACTATCCAAAGAACTTTTGAAAAATCACATCTATTCAGATAATTCTCAGATTCATGTATTGATTATATGAGCATTTTGACACATGCTGATATCAAATAAACTTGGATATTTAATTAACAATCATTTCTGGGACATTTAAAGTATACACTGCTTCATAGAGACACAGATGAATAGAAGAGTTTGGTCCTTAAGGAGTAAGCCTGGGAAGAAATGATTATAATGACATCACATGCTATGGAAGCATGCAGAGGCTGGAGTTCCCAAGCTGTGCTGAGTGAACACTTAGATGTATTAGAAAGGAAAGGTAAACAAATTCAGGATGGGGAATCTTGAATTCCCACAAGCTGTGCCAAAGCTTGTGCAAATGCAAATTCATGAGACAATGGTCATTGTGAGAACAAGTTCTTAAGGTCAAATTTTGAAATTCTGTTTAGAAGCATAGTAAAATGCAGGAAAATATTAGAAACAGGGCTAGTAACGTAAGTCACATGGTTTAAAGTCCTGTTATATCAAGGTAGAGGGTTTTATTAATGGAGAAAGGAAGCCACTATTAATTCTTTATCTGAGATAAATTGTGATCAGATATTCACTCATAAATCTGGTATCCAAATCCACTCTGATGTGCACTGTTAAGAAAAATGACCATTTTTTTGCAAGCTAATGAAAATTACCTAGAGAACACACTTAACATTCAATAGCTACTTATAACAATAACAGATAAGTTTTTCTTCTTTGAAGCTTTCAAAGGAGAGAAATATTTTTGTTCAAATCAAATAGTATTATAACTATTTTATCATATGAGATAGTGAAGGCAAAGATCATTTTGTTCATCTTTTGTATCTATAGTAGTAAGTCTTCAATAAATAGTTGAAGATTTAAATTCAACTGAAGCAGAAGGGAAGATTGGTAATGGAGAATATAAACATACCTAGTATAGGACCTAGTATAGGACCTAGTATAGACCTAGTATAGGAATTCAGTTGGGGTAGACAGAAACAGCGAAGCAATTGGCAAACAGCAGATACGAATAAATTTTGAAGGCAGGTAGGAACATTTGACGTCTTAAAATTATAACAGCATTTCCTTAGATTGTGAGCATGAACTTTGAGGATAGAAATGTAATACTTGTATCTACAAAGTCCAGTTCAGAGACCATCATGATTATTTTACATTAACTGAAAGACTTGCATGAAAATAATAACTGCTTACCAGGCTCTTTTTATGCAAACTTTTTTGAGAAATTTTAGTTTATTTTACTTTATTAATTAATACTACATTATAACATTTTATGTAAGTTTCAAGTGTGCATCATTAAAATTCAACATGTATATACTACAATGAGTTCACCCTTAAAATTTCAATCTATCCTTTATCATACAATTGATCCCTTTCACCCAGTTTATCCAACTCTCATTGTCCTTGCCTTTTGGTAATTACTAACTAGTCTTATAGTCTAAAGTTTATCTTTGTTTTATTTAGCGCATCCATGTATTTGATTTCTCTTATATACCATGTATGAGTGAAATCATATTGTGCTTGTTTTTCTCTATCAAACTTATTTCACTAGGCATAATATTCTCCGCTTCTATCCATGTTATTATAAAGGGTAGGATTTGATATTTTTTGTAGCTGAATAGTATTCCATTGTGGATTAGACCACATCTTCTTTATCCAATTATGGATATCAATGGGCATTGTTTATATATAGATCTTGGCTGTTGTAAATAATGCATTAATAAATATGAGGGTGTATATATCTCTTTGAAACAGTATTTTGCATGTTTCAGGTAAATGCCTAGCGAGGGAAAACTGGATCATTCAAAATTTCTATTTGTAATTTTGAGGAATATCTATATTACTTTCCACTAATATGTATTCCCACTAATAGTGTATAATTATTCGCCTCTCTCCACATAATTTGTAACATATCTTCTAACATATTGTTTCTTGTCTTTTGTTTAATAGCCATTTTCACTATTGTTTTGATGTGTATTTCCCAAATAGTAAGAAATGATGAAAATCTTTTTAGGTATCTATTAGTCCTCTGTATGTATTCTTTGGAGAAGTGGCTACTTGGATAGTCTACCCATTTGTTAAAATTTATTATTATTGAAGTACCATTATTTTACATACTTGCTAGTATTTTGACAGTGTAGAATCCCCACTCAGGTGTAATCGGTCTATTTGTTTATTTTGAACTCGGTGTATATTTTGTATAGTAAATTCTTGTCAGTCATGTGATATGCAAATTCCTATTCCCAGTCAGTAGGATGTCTTTTTAGTTTTTATTTTATTTATTTACTTTATATTGAGGTAATACTAGTTTACAACATTGTATATGATTTAAAGCTAGAGGACCACACAGACCTACTGTTCAGTGCAGTTTTTACTTTACTCTTTTCACTTTATTGATCTTTACTATATCATTTTATTATTTTATTTTCTTCCAGCTGATTTCTGTAAACACTTAGGCCAGAATTAGCAGTTGCTATGTCAATGGCTTGTAGGGGGAGCCTGGCTCATGTTCATGATACTGCTTATCTCTCCTGTTTAAAGTAGTGCACCTGAGACTTGCAGCTTGCCCACTGCCAGTGCATTTCACAGTGCCAGTCAGTACAGGTTCCAAGGAGTGATGGAGGAGTGTATAATATAGAACACATTCTCTATAAACCTCCTTTCTGGGGGCCTTTCCCATAGGGAGCACCCCAGTCACATCATCCTCTGCCCTCTCCTCCCCAAAGTCCCTGGATGGACTGGCAGCCCTGTCAACTACATCCTCTCCAGACTGTGACCTCTGGGCATTTCTCTCCACCCAATTTCCATCACACCGACGTGTGGATCTCCTCGCATCCCTTCCAATACAGTCTGTGTTTATCTTTGAGGTTTAGGGGGTGATTTGCCCTCATCACCATGCTGTGGAATTCTCTTAGTGGTGTCTCATTTCTCGGTAACTGTTAGTTATTCCTTGCAGGAGCCAAGCAAGAATTCCTACTGTTGGACAATTTTAATAGGAAAAGCAAGTTATTTTGGGAGAAGGAAAGCAGGAAATATGCATCTTGTTGAATACTCCTAGAAAAATAAAGTGCTGTTAAAGTTTAAATGAAATTAACAATACATTCAGATGAGAATAAAACATGTAAAAAGTTAATAATGTAGACAAAGTCTTATATAGATAATACAACAGGTTGAAACAGTGTGTCATTTTGTTTTTCCAAAATTAAGATTGGAAGATAAATTTAACCAAGCACTACAGGTATTTGGTATTCCAAATTAACAGTATTTTTTTAAAGTAAATTTATATAACCAATTTTTTTGAAAAAAGCATAATATGAGAATATTATGCATCTTAATATCTTACAAGATATTCTTGAACATCTGCAAGGTGCTAGAGGACTTTTTTTAACAAAGAAAAAAATTTAACTGCTTTCTTGGGTATCCAAACACCAATAAAAATAACATGTTGAATAATTATATTGTGAAAATGGTATAAGAGGAGCAGAACATTATAAAGTACTATGAACACAATGAGAAAAATAATTTTTTTCTGACTAGGTCAGGAGAGAATACAAATTGATGTAGTTCCTGAGTTGAACATTGTTACAGGAAAGGAATACATGGATAACAGTTTATATTTACTGTGTGGGTAATAGCTTTTTTTTTTTAAGAATTCTTTCATTAGAATAAAATTGGTCTATTAAAAATATGGAAAAGAATGGTGACAATGGAAAATAATATAAGATATAAAGTTCAGAGTATAATTAGTCTATTCATTTGGACTTGGTTATTTTTGAGAAATCTTTCAGAATGTAGCAATTCAGGGATGTGAACTTATCACATCCCAGGCACCCCTCTAGTATCATTTTTTAAAAAGATTTATTTTATTTATTTATAAATATGAGAACTGGGGTGTAGGTCAGAGTGCAGGGGGATGAGAGGATTCACCAGAGACAGAGTAGGGAGCAGAGCAGGAGGATCTACTGAGATACACTGCTGAGGGGAGCAGCGGGCGAGGTAGGAGAGGTCTGGTGTGCCATGTGGGAAGCTCCCTTTTAGGGTGCTGCAGTGGCTTCCACTCATGCTGCAGTGGCTGGCAGTAGCTTGATAACACTGAGACTTTAACCCTTGCACCACCAGAGGGCCTCCCCCCTTTTAGTATCTTGTCCAGACATGCATACCCAAGACAAGAAGAGTTTTACTGTCAGAGAGCTGGCATTCTAGTGAGGGAGACAAATAATACTTGAGATAAAATTTGCTCAGGCAAGTGAATGATGAGCTGAAGTTTACTGTGTGACCTCTGGAACAGCTGCATTTGTGTACTAGGAGTCCCTGGAGAAAAAGATATCTTGAGATACTTAAGGATATCTTCAAATGTATAAGGAAAAAAAGTAAATTTTTTTTGGATATAGAAAATTTCCAGTTACTTTTCAAGAAAAGTGTATTTTGTTTCAGGAAAATTACCTGACTGTTTCTTTTAATTATAAAGGCACAAAACCAATATTGGAATGTAAATGTTTATCTTAAGAACACTGTTCTTTCAGGTAAAACACAATGTTGTGCATTTTTAGCTAAGTTTATGTCTGTAAATCTGGTTGCCCTTTGGAAGAAATGTTTCTTGGTCTTGTAAGAATTTAGAGTTCACTGAACTGTATACTGATCTTATACTTGCATCTTTGTATGTGATGGTTTTCAAATATTTGTGGGCAAAGCTGATACTGTAGGAAAAGTCTATAGGTGTGAGTTTAGTGTCACACAATACACTGAATCAGAATTTAGCTACTTTTTTGTTGTAATGATTGATATGTTGATATCATTAGCTGAATAACTTAGATATTCTCGTCTTGGACTCTGATGTTCCAACAGATAGAGCTATGGTGGTCAGAGGATGGCCAAAATCCAAAATTTTGGATTTTTTTGAAAATAGTGAATCATTTAGAAGCATCCTAAGAAGAGCCTTGCTGAAAACATAACAAAAAATATAGAAAGTAGATGATTCTAAAACTGGAACCTCTGCTTGCTTCATGGCATTCAACTTTCAATTGACAATCAGAAAATATTCCTAGTAATTTTCAAATTTACAAGTGTGTGTGTGTGTGTGTGTGTATGAGTGTGTGTGTGTGTGTGAGAGAGAGAGAGAGAGAGAGAGAGAGAGAGAATGAGAACTTAAAGTAGGATGTAGCATCTTCCCACAAGAAATACAGGTAAATATACAGGTAAATAAGGGATGTTGAGGATGACTCTGGACCTAGTTTTACATTATTTTTGGTGGCATATTTCTGTGTGTTCTCACATCTTCAGTGAAATAGTACTTAAAGGAGCAAGGAGCAGCAGCATCAGATTTGTACAATGGCTCCATGTTGAGGATGGGCTAATACTAGAGAGGTGGAAATGCGATTCTTCCAAGAGCTGCAGTAAGTAGTGATCAGCGGAGGCTGACTCTCCCCTGCTGTGCTCTCTATATGATGTACTATTATCAATATAAAAATGCCAGTGAATGGAGAATGTGAAGTGAAAAACTGGAGAAACTTATCCTGTGGACTCATAACACAGCTTCTTGGAGGGCTCTCAGAAGTAAGGTGGAGGACTTTGTATGTAAGCAGATTTGATGTCAATATTAGTTGGGATCCTGAATGAAAATATAAACTATTTTCCGCCACTGTCCTATAAGGCCAGAATTGTTTGTAACTTGGAAGTTAACTAATTAGAAAGATTGGGTCAATATTGTGGGAAGGAGGGCCTCCATGGTGGCACAATGGTTAAGCACAGCACTGTGGAGCTGTGGCAGCTGGCACGAGTTCGATGCCCAGCAGGGGGGATTCCCACATGGTGCAGCAGACCACTCCTGCCTCACCCGCTGCTCCCCTCAGCAGTGTATTTCCATCAATCTGCTTGTTCTTCTTCCCACTCTGTCTCTGGTGAATCCTCTCACTGCCCCTCACCTCTGGCCTGTACCCCAGCATTGTATGCAAAAATAAATCTTAAAAAAAAATATTGTGGGAAGGAGAAGCATCTCTGTGACCTCCCTGGTTATTGATGGTGAACTCCTAGTAAATAGAAAATCACTGGCTTTAAAATGAATTCAAAATAATAACAAAACTGGGGGCAAATTTCATATTTTATGGCTATGAAAGATGTCACCTAACCAAAGTGTAAAATTATAAAATTTCAAAAAACTGCTTTGTCTCACTTATCCCTATATTTCCAACTCTTAGAAAAGCACTCTAGACTGTGGGAAACTTGAAAAAAATTGGTAAATCAATGTATTTTCTGATTACATAAAGCCAATTTTTTAATTCTTAAAATTGGCCCCCATTGCTAAAGGAATAAATCACTAAGTCTAGAACAAAGCCTGGCTCCCACCTATTTAGACAATCTCATCTCTCAATCTTATACTATTTTAAATTTATAATCATCTTAATTCTCCAATGTTCACCAGTCACAACTTGTCTAATTGTGTTGCCCTGTTTTTTTTCAATACTTTAACTGGTCATGCATCATTTCTCGGGCCGGTGTTTCTGTATATTTCTCTCTAATCTCAAAGTATCTATTAAGTGCTCACTCTTTCAATAATTTTTAAGTCCACAGACACTGAATTAACCTTTCCACTCCAATAACATTTTGAACTTGGGGCGGGGGGGAATTACAATTTCTGATAGGTGTTTTTACTTCATTTTTGCCCTACAGTTTCATTTTCCACCTTTGCATTAGCCAGAAAGAGGTTTTAAGTACTTGCTTGTTTAATGTTAGTTGGATCATATCATCCTTTGTTCAAAATCCTCTAGTGGCTTGCCCATCATTCTTTAAAATCAAGACTTCATCATGTTCTTCAAGGTTCAAACTCCTCTGGTAATGGCTGCCTCTCCAAATTCATCTTCCTCTACTTGCTCCTTTCTAATCACGTTTCTTCTTGCTGTTCTTTTAGCCAACTTGGTCCCCTGTAGCTTCAGGCATTTTTATTTGCTTTCCCTTATGCCAGGAAATACCTTTCCCCATTTCCTTCTGACTTATTTCTTGGTTTTATTCCTATTTCTACTCAAAAGTAGAGAAATATTTCGCAGAGAAATGTTCTCTGAATTACTTAACCTAAAATAGCTCCCATTTGTCAAAATGCTTATTCCTCCCATCTTCTAATTAAGAAAGAACAATTATTTAAATATGCATATTATTAATTATAAAAGCTGTCTAGTCAAAAATGATATTTCTACAAAAATTCTAAAATAGAAATAACTTGCTTAGTACTAAAAACATTGATAGTAATCTCTAATTTGCGTAACTACCCTGTACAACAAATTGAACATACAATAAAACTGAGAGAAAATCGTAGCTCTTAGAAAAGAACAAGGTGTGTTTTTTTTTTCTTTTTTGATGGGTAAACATTTATCATCATTGCTCATGAATCACTGCAGTGTAATTAGTTTAAATTCTAGCCTCTGTTCAGTAAGGCCTCTCAGGATGGGGTGATGATAGATTTGGTTGTGTACACTGTTTCTCCATGGCGATTGGTCTGCATGTGGTTGACTCACTAAGCAGAAAATTTTGTTCCAACAACTAAAACCCATCTCATTTTTTTAGTCTTAAATTATATAAGCCTTAGCGTTCTCAGCTTGGTTTTACCTTGGTCACAACTTGGAAAATTCTGACTACGAATTTTCATTCTGCCTGTTATAACCTTAATGTTCTGTTTCTCTGGATCTTCAGTTGCTCCTAGCTAGGTTCAATAAGTATATGGCTAGTTTTAGTTAAAACATTTTTTTCCCTCCTTGATTATTTGAGATGTATAAACATAGATCTCAGGGAGCTCACTAGTTCTCATCCCCCCAAATATCAAAGATAATTTTTTTCTTAATTTATGACAATTATTTTGTGGTGTAAAATTATGCTAGATTTCTGGTGTTTTGTCACTTGTAAAAAACATAGGGTATCAAACAATTATTTATAATTTTTAGTAAATATATTTTAGTATATTATATACTAATATATTATTAACAATTATTTATAATATTTAGTATATATATTTTACCATTTATGATAATCTGCCTAAAATAAAAATTAGGGAAAATATGGATGGATAGGTATGTATCATTTCACATTGAGTTACATTTAAGTTGGAAAGATAAAAATAATGGAAGCTTCTATAGCTATTGCTTTTATTTTGATCATTGTATGTAATGCATAAATGTGGAAATTTTTGACGTAGAAGTACAAAAGAAACATGCTGTGTATTTCCAATGGCAATTGGCATCCTTCGTTGCTCTCTTCTATATTCCTATTTTACATCTAAGGTTCTGGATGCAATCTCTGCTATGCCAAGGACATGTACTCTTGTGATATTTAGAAAACAGAAAAAGGTAAAGACTTTTTTCTGAGGTGATACTGCCTGAAACTTTCCAGTGCCCCCTCAACACCTTGGGAGTGTGGGGCAACTGAGACCATTGCCATGGGGAGATCAATTTACATGATTTGGGTTACTGGAAATAAAAAGGCTTAAATCAGCCAAATAATTTCATTTTTCCAATTTGGATTATTTTTATGTCTTTTTCATAGTAATTTCTATAGGAAGGACATTCAATCCAATATTGAATATTACTGAAGTTAAGTGACATCTGTTTCTTTTCTGATCTTAGGGAAAAGGCTTTTGGTCTTTTGTCTTTGAGTATGATGCTCTCTGTGAGTTTATCAGATATGACCTTTATTATGTTCAGATAAGTCCAGTTTATTCATATCTTATCAAGGGTTTTTATCATAAATTGTTCTTGAATCCTCTTGAATGCTTAATTAGCATCTATTGAAATTTTCATGTGATTTTTTTACCTTCTCTGTTGATCAGGTGAATAACATTGATTTGTGTATGTTGAACCAAAAATTACACCCCTAGGATGAAATCTACTTGATCATGATGGATGATTTTCTGAGTATATTGCTGGATTTGATATGCTAATATTTTGTTTAGGATTTTCACATGAACGCTCATTAGCTATATTGGCATGTTCTTTTATATTTTATCTTTAGTATTTTGAGGCAGAACTTGGAGAATGTATAATTTTCTATTTTTCTCAAGCAGTGAGAAAATCACAATTTAGTGAAATACTTGTGTGTATGGAGTCCAAATTCTTGACATTCTTAAAAGGTTTGTATTTTAGCAAGAAAAATTGAAGAAAAAATTTTGTATTCTCATCATAGATGGAATAACTTCTGTTGATGTGATGACTGGAACACACCAGGTCTGTGACTCTGGAGGAGAAAGATGTTTCATATTTTTATGAATCAATGTTTCTATCAGCATACATCCAAAGAGCTCCACCAGCTGAAAAAGTTTATCAGTGACATAAAATCTGTTGGCTTTATCAGACCTAGCTCCATAAATCTTCTGTTGAGTGATTTTTTCAGGAAATGAGAATAGGGTATGAATTTATTTTCTATACACAAAGTATTTTTAAACTTGTGTCTAGATTCAGTTTCAAGCAAAAATTCTTACTGAGACAAAAGAATTCTGATTTAAGATGGTGATGCAGTAAGTTCAGGAACTTACCTGCTCTGTACACATTGAATCTACAACTACATTCGGAACAATTTCACAGTGATATGTAACTTAAGCTTGCAGATACTGATAGATGGATTTTAGGTGATTTCATCATTGTGTGAATATTCATTTTATGAATGACTATGTGGTATAGTCTACTGGAACCACCCTCCTGTTTGCAATTTTCAGCTGAAACATTGCAAAACACCACATACTGTATTAAATATGACAATATAGACTTTAAAAAAGACTGTACTAGAGACAAAGGATAGTAAGAGGTTATTCCAAAATGTTTATATACCCGAGAGAGGAGTATATGCATGTGTCTGTGTATAAATCAAATTAACAGATATAAAGGGGGAAATAGATGACCCACCCCATGGTCCTGTGATCTAAGGCCCGGTGATTTCCCCTTGTTCCTAAAATGACTCTACATATGTCAGCCCCAAGTCTACCTAGATCAGGTGTCCATCCTCATGTGCAGCAAGCTGCTCCCAGGGATTCAGCTCTTCTATGAGAACCTGTTTCTCTTTGAGAATTCAGTTTACTTGGGTTTCGTTTTATTTTCCACTTTTCACTATCACCACAGAACAGTATGAGTTTTATTTTGACTAATATTTCATCTTATTATCAAGCAGTGAAAATCATTAAAATCCATCTACTTCCTGACCAAGAGTGGAAGTTAAATAACTTTGAAAATACATTTTAGTAACTCTTACTAACACAACTTCTTTTTGACACACTGTAATACACGAATTGGTGTCTTTCAGAAAGCAGTGAGGCAAACACTCAGATTTCTTAAAACTTAAATCAATTGTAAGGCTTTTTTTCAAAAAAATTCTTATAAGCTCTAAAAACCTTTCTTTTTGCTCAACTTTGCTAAGCTAAAGCTTTTGCTAAGGGGCACATCACAAGGTAAGTTCTTTTGGATGTTCCAAATGGGGATGAGAGCAAAGTTCTTTTTCTCATCCTAACTTGCATCCCCTTCTTAAACTCCAGCATAGAGAAAGCAAGTTAGGCACATGCCTAATATGTATCCTCTACCTCTACTGATGCAGGATTGTTTAGTCACTTCTCCGGTATAGAATTAATCTCTGTCCTTTCTAAATCCAGTTTAAGTTTATAGATTTAATATCTGGAGTACACTTCAAAGGAAAAAAACTAGCTTACTCTGAGAAACAAATCTGTAAGTCTTTATAAACAAACTAATCTGAAGATAGAGACAACCTGGAAAAACTTGTGTTTTGAAAGAAACTGATATATCATAGATCAATCATCATTGTATATTTTAGAACAAAAGTTTTGACACAAAGAATGCACACTTATATTTTATCTAACACAGTCAGTCAGTCCATATTATATTCCATATTATACCACTTGATGTAATGAGGATAATTAAAATTATTGTTCTGTTTTTGTTCTTCAGGTTCAAAATCATAGAGGTAGCACCACTCATTTACAGGAGTTCTCTTCATTGAATAGATTCCTTAAATATATAGAGAAGCCATAAGTGAAAGGGAAAAACTGGTTTCTGTTGGGTCAGATTCTTAAGAAATCCTTATTTCTTCTTAAATGAATTTAAAGGGTGAAAATACATAAATACATTTAGGAAAGATTACCTATAACAAAGATGTACATGAATTATATGCATAAAGTTTTTGCTAATTATTAACTAGTTTAAATAATATTGAAAACCAGTACTACATTGTTCAGAATTGTAGCCACTAAGCACATGTGGGTATTTAAATTTAAATTAATAAAAATTAAGTGCAATTAAAATTCAGCTCTTCATTTATTCTAACCAAATTTGAGGGCTCAGTAGACATAAGTTTATTAGCTACTGACCTGTGCAAAATAGAGCATTTCCATGGTAGATAATCCCATTGGACAGTGCTAGCTGAAAATGTACTCCATTCTATCCTTGGCAACTGGTTATAGAAATATGCATACTGAATCTTTGTCTTCATGGGATTAATAATGTTGCACTATTCAGACAATAAACATGTAAATTAATATATGAGCTCATATTAAAAGTAAAATGAAATTAGATCATACAAATCAAAGAAAAAATCTCATTTGGATGTGGAATGGCTGTTTTACCTAGAATGATAAGGGACGGCTATTTTGAAGGACCTGGCATAAGCATATGTAGTCTAGCTATAGACTAATTTCTTTGTCAGTTCTATCAGACATTTAAAGTGGAAATACCAATCTTCATATAGTGGGAAAAGCAATGGTTTCCAGCTCATTTGATGGGGGAGATTTACTAATGACATATGAAGAGCAAAGAAATCTGAGGAAAGAATTAATTCAAATAGTTGTCTTGGTGTAACTTCAAGGAGTGTTGGTAATGGAGATCTTATTGGTGGGTTATTACAGTGCTTACTTCGGGGGCCAATTACTTTTCACCCAAGTTTGTGTTTCATTTGAAATAGGTGTATACATATTGGAAATCAGTGCTATGACAGTGGCTCAGTTTCTTGTCTAAACTACTTTATGGGTCTAAGCACATAAAGAGGTGGAAAGAGCATCTGATTCGGCTGCCCCCATTTATTCCTTGGGAGTCTGCAGTATCTCAAAGTACTCTAGAAGACAGTGTTACTTAACTCCAAATGCCAATCTCTTGGGTGTTTGAAGGTAAAACTTGGCACAGTAGTAAAAATTCTCTCAGAAGTTTCCTTGGAAATGGAAATAATTCAACACTGTTTTAGGAAGATGTGCTTGGGAAAATGTCTGTGAAAAGATAATCTCCTTTATTACATGCACAAAGATAAATGAAACCATGAGGTTAAAATTTTCTCTCTTGCTTATTTGGTCCTGCCAGTTTCCCCAAGCAGTATCAAGTTCTATCTAATGATTCCACAGGCCTTTGTCCACCTCCTTCTCTGGTCAGGTAACATTCATCTTTCATATTTCATACGGCTCTGATGGAATCTTCACGACCTTCTCTTCCTTGACCACTCCTGCACTGCAAATCATGCTGGAAAACAAAGGGCAGAAAAGTGAGGCAGTGTTCCTGGGAACGAGAAAAGGGGAAAGAAGAAAGCATTTTAATACATTTTTAATGACAATACATTTTAGGAAACAATTTGGAAATACTTGAGACTAGTTCATGGGACTAAGGTTAAAAATATATGAGATTTTTGTGTCCTCCTGGGGCCAAAAGAACAAATGCCACAAAGCTATAGTGATCAAATACTATAATACTAAAATAAAAATAGACACAAAGACCAAAAGAATAGAATTGAAGGCTCAGAAATAAACTCCTTGATATTTTGGAAGAATTTAAGAAGCATAAGTGTTAGTTCATCTTTGAAGAATTGGAAAAACTCACTATTAAAACAATCGTGTCTTTGTTTGTTTTTGAGACTTGATTAGCTTTAATTTCCTTGCTTATAATTGGTCTGTTCAGATTTTCTATTTGTTACTAATTCAGTGTGGAATCTTGTGCACTTCTAAGAATTATTCCATTTCTTCCAGGTCTCCCAACTTATGGGCATATAAGTATTAGTATCTATCTCTTATAATCTTCAGTATTTCTAGATATTTAATTTACTTTTCCTATATATATTATTCATTAGAATTTTCTCCCTTTTTTGAGCCTAGAGATTTTTTTTTTAATCTAACCAGTTTTTGGTCTTACTGATCTTTTAGATTATCTTTTTTATTTCTATTGCATTTATGTCTCTACTTTTTTTAATTTCCTTCTACTGACTTTGGTTTTGTTCCTTTTCCAGTTATTTAAAATGTGAGCATAATTTATTTGAGCTCTTTCTTGATTCTTGATGTGCTATTATTCTGCTATATATTTCCCTCGTTTTGCCCCATAAGTTCTAGGAACTCATGTCTTCATTTTCATTTGTCTCCACGTATTTTTTTAAATTTCTCTTTTGAATTCTACATTAACCCAATAGTTATTCAGTTGTAAGTTGTTCAATCTATCAGCAGTTTTTTCTGCTTTCATTTTGTGAGTTCTAGTTTGATATCTTTGTGGTAAGAGGAGATTCTGGATGTGATTTCAGTCTTTGTGGCCCCAAACAAGGTCTATGTTGGAAAATGTTCATTGTGTACCTGAGAAGAATGTGTGCTAGGTTTTTGGGATATTATGCCCTATAAACATTTTTTTTTTAATTTATACATACAAGCAGGGGTACAGACCAGAGGTGTGGGGCGGCGAGAGGGTTCACCAGAGACGGAGCGGGGAGCAGAACAGGCAGATCAGAAATACACTGCTGAGGGGAGCAGCGGGCAAGGCAGGAGAGGTCTGCCATGCCATGTGGGACTCTCCCCGGCCGGGCGTCGAACCCGCGTCGCCGCTGCCGACAGCTCCACAGCGCAGCGCTTAACCGCTGCTCCACCGGGGAGGCCCCTATAAACATTTATTAAGCCCAAGTGATCTAGCTCCTCATTAGAGTGGGGTGTTCAAGTTAACAACTATTTTATTGTTGCCAGTTCTATTTTCATATTTGTGTGGTCTAAGATTTATGTTCTATCCTCAGTGCCTCTATGGCCAATGTAAGTTAATTTTAGCAATCAAATGCCTACTTAAAGTAACAATGAATAATAACCTGAAAACAATATAATTCCTTTTCCATTTTGCTTTTACCTATAAGGGGTATTACATGATTGCAGGGTTAGCAAAATCACTTCAAGATCAAGATATTTTGAAGTTTCAAAATAAAAGTTGAATTTGTGATAGAACTTACAACAGAGGTAAGAATTCTTTAGGTAGAAATGGTGTTTTTGTAGAGGAGTGTTTTGGTTGGATGGAATAGAAGGAATTAATGTTTAAATGTCATAATAATAATAACACATAATCATAAAATATAATTATTTGATGGTCCCTGTGCATCAGGTTATTTGAATTATCTTTTGTAATTATTGTGATCTTAAATCACCATCCTGTAATGAGGAAAAAAAATCAAGTTCAGAGATATTGAGTAATTTGTTGAAGGTCACACAGCTCCTAGGTAATGTAGGATGCATTGATCTCTGACTCTTAATCACCATATTCAAGACTCATCCACGCAGATTCTTGTTACTGGATCAGAATTCAGACTCGATTTTAGAATAGAAACTATGCTGAGGAAGCCTGTAGTTGAATAAATACATCTGTCCATAGCCAAGAAATGTCTTGTTTCAATGACAGACATGATATTTACAGAGAAACTGACCTTTTCTGTATGTAAGAGATTCAATATAGGATTCCATTTACTATGTCAGGATGTGAAATTGACTCATGAAATCTGACCTTCCTAGTGCTTCCAAGCCAAGAATTTTAAAAAACCTAGAATTGACAACAAACATAACTAGTGACTAAATAGGAACACTGGGAGAAACACAGTTGACAAACAAAGGTTTAGATAACTTTTTATTACACCGGACTCTCTGCCTGCCATAGGCCAATGTTCTGATACTAGACTTTTTTTTGAAAAGATGAGTTGAGATTATATCAAGGTAAAGTGACATGAAAATCATGTATGGACTATCCCAAGATATCTACTTTAAACTGGAGCTGAATTGGAAGAATAGAGACTTAAAGCCACAAAATACCTAATATACAGTAAAGGTAAAATGTAAGTATGATGTGTACAAGACTCTAGATTTAACATTATGGTGAGCAAATAAGGAATCAGGGGGAAAATAATAAAAATAAAATATATATAAATGAATTATATATATATATAAAATTCATTTATATACATTTTACATCATTATTAATTTTTGTACAATGTTTGCTTTCTTTACTCAGGTGTAGTCCCCATAGAATTCCCACCACCAGTTCACCATTGCACCATCACCATAGTCTCTTGTGCTCTTCCTGCCCTTGTTTTGATCCCTCTCCCTCCCCTGCAGAATGTCTCTGATTTATAGTTGCCTGTTAATTTTGTTTTTTATTTTTATTATTTCCCCCCTGATTCCTTATTTGCTCATATTTTCTGCACATTAACTTCATGTTCATATCATGTATACATACACATACCCATTTTACTTCTGCGTAACCTTTATGTTCTACTAAATAGATGGATTGTGCTAGAATTACTGTTGTCAGACAAAGACAGAACCAATGAATACTCTCTAATGTTACCTTTCTGTCCCACACACAAAACCTACAACTTGTATTGTGATTTGTCTCTTATCATAGACACTATGATGAAATTCCATATATAGTGATAGAATTCACTGCAATAAAAGGAAACGATATTTCTCTCTTTTGGAGCTAACACTGGTCAACAGTGAGATCATAACTGACTTAAAAACACCCTAATCTGTAGTATCTTGGTGTGCTGAACATGAATATAACCCTGGAAATTTATTAATAGTTCTCGTTTTGAAGATATTTCATATCATTCATTTAATGTTTTACCGTGTAAGTTTACCCATTAGGACTGCAACAACATCCTAAATCAGCCTAGAATGATGTAATATTGCATCAAATTGCATAATACCATCATGCACATATCATCCAGAGTTGATTGCATCATTTTCTGATGTAATGCAATACTACTGCCAGGCAGCTGCTGAAGTAAACCGATGTCAGCAGTGCACTAGATAAAGCCCTGTCGGAAAGGTTGAACATTGAAAATATTTCAGACTTTGTGCAAGACAGTTGAAGCTACTGTTCCATAGAACTGTTATTATTTTATCCATTTAGGCATAATACAGAGCAGTCATGCCTTGAAAGTGCATTAATAGCATGGACAATTGCTGCTCTATTTGTGGGGAAGTGACATTTGCCAACCAGAAGAAAAGTATCACTTCTCAAGTGAAGAAGGCTTATCATCTTGACTTTGGATGCAAGGTTGGTGACCAAGACAAGCCTTGGACCCTGCATATTTGCTGTGCTATATGTACAACACAGCTTTCACAGTGGTTCAATGGCAAAAGACCATCAATGCCATTTGCAGACCCCATGGTGTGGAGAGAGCCAAGCAACCACATTAAAGACTGTTACTTCTGCTTGGTTCTTCCTCTTTCCAGTGGAATAACAAAGCAAATGATGTTGAGAATAGTCTACCCAAACATTCCGTCTGCATTGAGATGACTGGTTCAACAACTTGCTGCAGAGTGGTGCAAAACAAGCATGGGATGCTTTTTGCCTAGTGTTCACAAACTTTCTTGGGAATGTTAGAGCAGAAAACTACAAGGAACTAGTAGAAGACATGCTGATGCAGTATCAGAAACTTGGCTGCAATGTGTCTCTAAAGATCCACTTCCGTCATTCCCATCTGGATTTCTTCCCTGAAGACTGTGGTATGGTTAGTGATGAACATGGCGAACATTTTTATCAAGATATTGCATCAATGGTATAAAGATACCAGGGAAAATGGTCCACTACAATGCTGTTTAACTACTGCTGGACACTCCCCAGAGATGCTCCTGAACAGCTGTGCAAGAGACAAGCAAAGAAATCTAAGAAGTAGTCTATGACTTGATTTTGTACAGGTATTAACCGTAGGTCCATTACTGCTGGCATGCATTTTGTGGTGTAAACATCCATTTATTGCAGATTACAAAAAATCTAGAGCCAAAATTAGAACTTGACTGTCATATTCGTGTTGAGCACATACAATTTGATAGGAAATGACCAATTTTATTTCAGTAACATGGATTTTGTAAAAATTTGTTGACCAGTGATTGGCATGCATTTCGTGATGTAAACATTAATTTATTGCAGATTACAAAAAAAACCCCAAAAAACTAAAGCCAAAATTAGAATTTGAGGGCCTCCCTGGTGGTGCAGCGCTTGAGCGCTGCGCTGTGGAGCTGTCGGCAGCATGTGATGAGAGTTCGACACCCAGCCGGGGAGAATCCCACATGGTGCGGCAGACCTCTCCTGCCTCGCCTGCTGCTCCCTCAGCAGTGTATTTCTGATCTGCCTGTTCTGGTATAATTCAGTAAATTGACATTTAAGTAGTACACACATTATAGAACAAACTAGCTAGATTGGAGTGAACATAAAAAAAATATGGTTTGTATATGTATAATCTTTTGTTTTACATTCAAATTTAGTGCTTTCGAGCTTTTGGTTATCAGATTCATGTATATACCAGTCCAGGATTGATTTTATTTTTCTAATAAACTATTAAATTAGCCTGTTAATTTTTCACAAATGCTGGTAGAAAATGCAAGACTACAAGGTTAGAGACAAAGAATAATATTAGAATACAACAAGCAGATTGTGAGCATCAACAAATGTCTCATTGTCCCATGTTCTCCAGGAGTGATGCAGAGGGTCCTGAGGGGTGCCTGCATAGGCATCTATATCGCTAGAATCCAGGTGGCTGAATGAAAGTTAGACTTGAATCTCCTAGTTTCCCTTATTGACCAGGCTGCCACCCAGAGGGTATACCAAACAGGCATACCAGAAGTTACTGGAAGGAGACAGACACAATAATCATAAAAGGTCTGAATTTTTGAAATACTTTTATGTATATATTTCCTTCTTCTTTCCTCTGATCATTACATAGAAGGAATTTAAGGGGAGATAATCCATTCTGGGGTAGTCACATAGAGTGACAAAATTGTCTTACTAAAAGATATGGAAGATATAAGGTAGGAAGAAGAAAATATTTTAGATTTAAAAAAAAATCCATTCCACCTCACAATGATACCAGCTGTGTATAGATGATAAGGAGCATGAATGTCCATCAAATACCACAACACCCAGCCTATTTTCAGTAGCCTTCTTGACAAAGGGTAAATCTTTGTCAGATTATAGATGGTTTGACAAGCAGAACACAGTAGAGTTTAGAATATAACAGTTACGGCTATGGAAATCATGACTTTGACAGTATGAGAGAGAGAGAGAGATGGGAGGAAATGGCTGTGGTGGAACTGGTGATACAAGTTGAGGTTTTCATGGTAATCATTTTGTACATATGATAGACTATCTTTTCATGCAACTGAAAATGGCATTGCTAATTTATTACCACTAAATGTGATATGAGTTCATATTAATATTGGAGCTGATGGCAGAGCAACATAAGTAGATGTAGTTTGTAACACAGGAAGACACATTTTAGTTGCCACGTCTAAAGATAAGAATAACATGTGACATTGACACATTGAACTCTTCTTGAATTCTACTCCTAGAGGCACCTCTGAAGGTCCTCTAATGAGAGGCTAAGGCAGAGATGGGATGGATAATGATGTTGCATATGGCTCAGAGAAATAGGAATAAGGACCAATTATAGGGGAAGATGTGGTACTTGTGAAGGCATATGTGGTGATGGTCTTGGCTGTGGAGGTTATTATGGCCAAAGTAGTAGGATGGAGGTAGATGGTGTGGGGATGTACTAAAGCAATACCACCAGAATAAAAGTCCTGGCAATAATACCTGATCTACTGTTTGAAGTATGTATTCACTTTTCTATTCAGTGGTTCATACCTGGGTTGCTTTGTTAAAGTTCTTTTTTTACATTGTTTTCCAATCTTTTGTTGCTTGTCATGTATGGTATCTTTCACTATACAAAAGTTTGTAATTTCTGTATAGTTAAGTCGCATGTTAAATGTATGCACCTTCTGGATTTGGTGCATTGCCTCAAGGGTATTCTTCTACTCCTATATTAAAATTTCTGTATGCTTTCTTTCAAATATTATAATGTTTGGCTAAATCATCTTAAATTGCTTTTTGTGCATAAGATTAGTAATCAGACTTTTTTCTAAATAGTCAATATCTTAATAGCAATAATTTTATTCTTCCATTCCCTACTGCCTTTTTTCATACAAAAATTCCAAATATGGTAGACATATCTTGGATTCTCATATTTGCATAAAATATTAACATAATAGTGTTGACAGGAAAGGAAAATAATTATTTGATATTGTTTTGAAATGAATAGCAATTTTTAAAGTTATTGCCTTGTAAATCATAATGTCATTGCATTTCTCAAATCATGCTTAAATGTGCACTTTTTCATTTTTTGGAATGTTACAGAATTAATAGAGCTTACATTTAGAAGAGAATGAAATTTAGTTTTTATAAGAAACTATTCAATGAGCAAAACCAGATTTAATCTTAATTCTAGTTATTGGAACGCTATAAGTTTTCAGTAAGGAAAATCATTGCTTCATTTGATATTTGCATTCACTTCATATTAAGAAAACTGAAGATGTAAGTTAAAGTTGATGAAGGATCTATAATATTTTTTGGCAATTTCTCTTTGTTTTTTCAAGACCAAAAGATACTAAAGTCCATGTAATTAAATTTTGAGTCTTAATTGAGGAAAGTATTGAATATTTACTGTTATGTATTATAAAGGTGTTATCACCAAAAAAGTAACCTTTCTAACTTGTCTTGTCATGTCATATCTCCCCAAATGGTTTCTGTTAATTGACATATGACATTGAATTTTATTTTCAAACTTAAAAACTGCTGTTTGGTTCTTGAATTTAGCCTTCAATCATGTATGGAATGCAGCCATCCATAGTTTAATAATGGATATACTAATCCCTCTAATAAGATGGAGCCTTGATTGACTTTTAAGATAAATAGGGAGTGTATGGGTAACACTCTTTGCTTAAATGTTATTTATTTTCACTACAATCCAATAAGTTTTATTTTTACTATGTTCACTTTATTGATAGAGAAGACGATACTCAAAGAGAGTAAGCAGTCTTAATGCCAGGACCTATTCAAATAACTATCAATAGTACTTCAAAGCCCATGATATTTCTGCTGTATCATAATTCAAAGTCAGCTATATGGGACTACCTTAAAGGTGCATACTGGTAGTCCTGAATAATAACCCTGTTTACAGAATGAATAGTAATGGAAAGCTTCAAGAGTCAGGAGGTAGTTATTTTGGTTACTTCTGGACACCAGCAAATTTATTAAGGGTTATCAGTATTTTGTTTTTAAATGCAAAGCATGTCTTCACAATATAAGTTCAACAGTTTCTTAAACAGTTTTGTTCTCACACAGGGAAGTATTTTTTCCCTCTTTCTACCTTGCTCTCTTCTATGCACATGCTATAGGTGAGCAGTTTAAGTTCTGATTTATACTTTCAGTCTTTTTGAAAAACACAAAGATAAAGCAGAATATATATGTGTGTTTCTTATTTCAAACATTATCTCTTTAAAATCTAAACTGTGCCACTATCTCTTTAAAATCTAAACTGTGCCACTCTCTTACTTAAAACTCTCCAGTGGCTTCCTATCACTCTAACGATAAATCCAAACTCCTTAAGATTTCCTAGAATCTTAATTATTTGCCCTCTGACTACTTCTTCAAGCATTCTACATCTGGTAGTACCACTACATCTGCTTGAATGTACACATGCTTGTTCTTGCCTCATGGTCTTTGAACTTGCTAAATTCCACCGGGAATGCTCTTCAAACAGTTCACCCTCTTAACAATTGCATTATCTGCTCAAATGTCACTAATTCAGAAAGGCTTTCTCTGGCAACCTTATTATCATTCTCTAGATTCTTTTCTTTCTTTGGTTATTTTAATAGCATTTGACACTACTGGGCATTACATTATGTTTATTTGCTAATTGATATTTTAACCGCTATGAGTCAAGATCTGGCAGGCAAAAAATAACTATACAAAAGTCTTTTGCATTTCTATACACAAATAGTGAACTACTACTATTTGTATTTACTATTTGTATTTACTACTAGGTATTTAATTATTTTTCGCAAAATTGTAAACTTAGCAAAGGAGGTGAAAAATCTTTACAGTAGTAAAAGAATTAAGACACATGGAAAAATATCCCCTCTTTGTGGATAGGAAGAATTAACATTGTTAAAATGGCCATCTCACCCAAGTAATATACAGATTCAAAGCAACCACTATCAAAGTTCCAATGACATTCTTCAAAGAAATAGAGCATGCATTACTGGCATTTAAATGGAATTACAAGAGACACCAATAGCCAAAGTAATTCTGATGAAAATGAATGGAGGCATCACACCCCAGACTTCAAACTATACTACAAAGCCATAATAATAAAAACGATATGATATGGAAAGAAAGTAGACCCACAGAACAATGGAAAATCCCACAAATAACACAAAGTGTATTTATGACAAATGAGTCAAGGAGTCTCTTCAACAAATTGTGTTGGGAAAATGGGACAGTATCATATGAAAGAATAAGTGTAGACAACTATCTCACACCAAATAAAATAATTAGCTCAAAATTGATTACAGTCTTGGTTGTAAGATCTGAAACCATAAAATACATAAAAGAAAATAGGCAAAATACTCCAACATTGGCTCCATGACTCACATACAATAGCAAGGAAAACAAAAGTAGAAATAAACAAATGGGAATACTAAAAAGCTTATGCACAGTGAAATAAACATACCTTAAAAACAAAAAGACATCCTATGGGTTGGGAGAAAATCCTTTCTTGGTCATTACCTTGGGCTCCCTTACTTTTTACTACCACTGCATTTTCCAGTACCATCTGATTCCTGAACTTCTCTCCTTTTAGATTCTGGTCACTCAATTTTAGCTCACCCAGTAAAATTAACTTCCCAGGTTCTGATCCTTGGATCCATCTCATCACTCAAGATGCCCTCATCCTTAGGCTCATAGTGCCAGATCCCCACTCCTTCAGTTACATTTTTATTTCTGATTCAGGCAGCAGAATCCAGTATGTTAAAGCATACTCTCAGCATCACAGTGTCAGGATTTGAAATCTAGCTTCACCTTTAGTGAGGTGAAAGTACTGGTAAATAACTTTCCCTCTCTGGTTTCCATCTCTAAAAAATGAGGATTATAATATTATGAACAAAACAGGCTTATTTTAAGGAGGAATTCAGCTAATATTGCTAAAGTACCTAAAACAGTGACAGAGGCATGGTAATCATTATAATCATCCTGTAAGTATAAAAAACTAAAATAGTTCATTAGCCTATCCTGACTCCCACAGGGTGAGGGACAAACTAGATGTTTATGTTTTCCAGCAGAAAAACCTGATCCTTAAAATCATTTTCTGCTTTGGATTTATCATCTCCCAAACCGGAATCTTGGACAGCTGCTTCTCTTTCTGGCACTTTATGTCATACTTCCAAATAACTCAAAACTTGGCGCTGAACAGCAATAAAATGAATGTTTGTAGAGTTTAGTGCTCTAATTAACATAAAGCTGCTTAAAAAGTATCAGGCCTTTGCATTTTAAGGAATATAAAATTTACGGACAGGTAGAAGCTGGACACTTCATAGGATGGTTCTCTCAAATGGACCTGAAAGCAAGGGGAATGGGACTATAAATTCACTGTAAATGAATAAAATACCTGGTCCAACTTTGAAAGACTAGCTCTATTCTGTAGTACCTCAGATACATCTGCTTTATTCAATAAGGTTACTTTCAATGTTTGATTCAAATGTCTCTTATGTTTTTATCAAATAGGAAGATCCAAAACATTTTACTTTCTCATTTCATTCTCAATTAGCCTAATTCTTGACTGAATTTCAGTTTCTCCCAATTTTGAATATCTGATTATTTCTGAATTGCTGGAACCTTATATATACAGATGATCTTGCCTGTATGGCCAAGTTTCTGTTAGGATCAAGTTGACATTTTGTTTTTCAGCGAAGTTCAGATATTTTCCAAAGATTGAAAATAGTTCTCCATATTTCAAATTAGCTTAATTAACATTTATATATACCTAATTATAATTGATTTCCTTAAAAGTTGTATCAAATATTTTCATTCTGGAAATTTTTACTCACACTTGTCTTTGAGTTTCTATTTCCACTTAAGATTATTTAAAAGTTTCAGGAAACATTATTTTTAAAGATTGATTTATTTATGCATACAAGATCTGGGGTGTAGGCCAGAGGTGTGGGGTGGCGAGACGATTCACCAGAGATGGAGTGGGGAGCAGTACAGGGAGATAGACTAAAATACACTGCTGAGGGGAGCAGCGGGCGAGGCAGGAGAGGTCTGCTGTGCCATGTGGGAAGCTCCCTGGCCAGAGATTGAACTTGTGCAGCAGTGGCTGCGGATGGCTTCATAGTGCTGAGACTTAACCCATTGCACCATCAGGGAGGCCAATCTTGTATTTTAGAAGAAAGAACATTTGTCTTTTATCATTAGTTTTGTAGGGACTACACAGTTACACAACTATAGGTTCTATTTCCTCTAAGAGGAAGAAAAATAATATGAACCAAAAGACTGCATATGAGTTCATATATCAGATATTCTATCATCTTAGTCAGCTATAGGGAAGAAAGAATCAGAAGATTGAGAAACCTACATCTGACCTTCTGGAAAACTTTTATTGGTTGAACTCCAAAATGTAGAGCTTATAACAAATTCTTCCTAACATGTCAAAAAAATTCATTTGACTAGGTGGACAATGAATGTTGGAACTTCTTTACTCAATATCCAAAAGAACCAACAATATTCTGTTTAGAAGGTAGTAAGCAGTCTTGTTAAACAGTTACTTCAGATTTTTTTATACAGGAATTTATTTGCATCAAAGCACCTGTTATATTCTTTTACTTTATTAACCCTCTCTCTACCACCCTCCCCCAATCCATTTGGCAACACTTAACATTTGTGACTTTTAGAACTTTTCTAATCCACTCATCTTGTGCAGGAGTGGTGGCAACTGGCATTTGGTCTAAAGAATAGGGATGCTGCTTAATATCTGTAGTGTAAAGGATCCCATCTCACACAAAGAATCCACCTTAATCGTTAACAGTGGCAATGTTGAGAAAACCTGATAGGGGTCTGAAAATATAATCAAGGGAATTGTTTGTTTATTGTTTATATCTTTTACATTATTGTGTATTCCCCGTAGGTTACCCACTACCGATTCGCCTGTGAACTGTCACCATAGTCCCTTGTGCTCTTTTCTCCCCCGTTTTGAGCCCTTATCCTCCCCCTCCCTCGCTGTTATTTATAACCAAGAACTCACACCATTTCAAGAATCTTGGGAGAATCTTCGGTCACCTTTCAATAAAATGAGACAGAGTTCTATGTCTTTTGAGAAATCGGATATATATAGTAACAGTGAGGGTTTCCTTTTACTCTCCTTTGTTTTCCTGAAGTAGGATTTTGGGATGATTGTTATAATGTGTTTGAGGTGTGATGTGGTCTGGACAGTACTACGCAGATATAAGGGGCTACTGTAGAGTTGAAAGGCCAGGGCAGCCTTGAGCGGTCTACTTTGAGGTGGTTGCTTATTTTATTCAGCCACTACTTCCAGGTATTTTATTTAACCTGCCAGTCATTCCCTTTGAGCATAATTTTTATTTACTCCTTTCAGCTAGTACTACCTTGTTATATTTTCAGCACATACAGAGAAAATACTGAGGTAGTTTTAGTATTAAGCTCTATTTTTCTGAAATATCAAAGGTCCAGTTTCAAATTCTATTCAGATAAATAAAACCCAGTTATTCTCCAGCAAGAAAATTTCCTACAGATCTATTTCTTGGCAGCTGGTAGGGCAGATAGCCATTATTGCTTCAGTCCGATCAAGTCTTTTGAAGGGCTTTAGTAGTACACAATTGTCTCTGGGCTTGGAATCATGATTTATTACAGTATTACTTACAATATTGCTTACTCTGGGAGCTTTCAGAAATATCTTCTTTAGTAGTTAGATTTGGAAGATCATCTAGAGACATAAATGTCAGAGGGAATCTGAACCTTTGCTTAGAGGTTCTGCTCCCTATATCAGAGAGATCCGAATATATTATTGACAGAAAAACACCTTTTTTGTTTAGAAAGGAGAATTTTCAAGATGGAAGGGATATTGCAACCTGTATAAGGTAAAACCCATAGATACACAGAACTCTCTTCTACCTATGTCTGTTGTTTTACACAGAAAATGACTCTTATTCTAGAAGAATAGTTAATAGTCTCTGTGTCGCTCAGTCTAGGAAAGAAACATTGCCACTTTGGGCCAAATTGAGCTACTCAAATAATACACTTCTTGGCTCTAAATTTTTGACAAATCATTGTGAAGTAGATATAAAAAACATCTAGAGCAGTTAAATGGTATATTTTTAAACTGAATTAACATTACAGTGTTGTATGTGATTCAAAAGCATAGGATCACACACCTTCAAATGCATGTTATCACACCACACCCACCACCTAAGAACCCACAAGTCCTCCCCGCCACTGTAATCTTTCTTACTACTCTGTCTTCCTCCTTTCCCCACCTCTTCTAGCCTCAATTCCAGATTCAGATTTCTGGGCCTCCCTGGTGGCACAGCGGTTGCGCACTGCGCTGTGGAGCTGTCGGCAGTGCTGTGCGAGTTCGACGCCCAGCCGGGGAGATTCCCACATGGCGCGGCAGACCTCTCCTGCCTCGCCCGCTGCTCCCCTCAGCAGTGTATTTCTGATCTGCCTGTTCTGCTCCCCACTCTGTCTCTGGTGAACCCTCTCGCCGCCCCACGCCTCTGGCCTGTACCCCAGCTTGTATTAAAAAAAAAAAGTAAAAACAGATTCAGATTTCTAGGGTTTGTTACTGGTTTGGTTTTACCTGACCCTTCACTTTGTTTTTCTGTAGTCTCCATAAAAGCGAAAACATCAGGTATTTGTCTTTTTCCATCTGACTTATTTCACTTAGTATTACCCCCTTGTTTCATCTGTGTTGTCACAAATGGTTGAAAATTCATCTCTTACACTGAGTAATATTCCACTGTGCATGTATACTTATCCACTCATCTGTTCTTGGCCATTGTAATTAGTGCTGCAATGAACATAGAAGTTCATATACGCCTTCAAATTATTGTTTTTGCATTCTTCCAGTAGATAACTAGGAGTGGAATTGCTGGATCATATGATAGATTTTAATAATGAGAGGTTTCCATACCAGTTTTCATATGCTGGAAGAGTTTATGTTCCCATCAACAACATAACAGGGTTTCTTTTTTCTATATATTCTGGCTAACAGTTGTTTCTGGTCCTTTTGATATG
This sequence comes from Scalopus aquaticus, assembly GCA_004024925.1. Lineage (NCBI taxonomy): Eukaryota > Metazoa > Chordata > Mammalia > Eulipotyphla > Talpidae > Scalopus > Scalopus aquaticus. The sequence continues at coordinate 49,149 of PVIJ01001170.1, read as the reverse complement.
GACCATTTCCACAGGTGTAAGGTAGTTATCTCATTGAGGTTTTAGTTTGCATTTCCCTGGTAAGTGACGATGAGCATTTTTTCGTGTTGGTCATCGATATACTTCTGCACAACAAAAGTAATTATCAACAAAAGAAAGATATCCAAGTGAGTGGGATAAATTATTTGCACTTCATACACCTGACAGAGAGCTGACATTCAGGATATATAAAGAACTCATACAACTCACCAAAAAGAAAAATAACCCAACCACAAAATGGACACAAAAGCTAAATTTTTAAATACTTTCTCTAGAGTTCACTTTGAGAAAATGGGGCTATTGATTTTATTCTGAAAAGTGAAGGTAGTATCTCTGATGTTTCTCCCATAGATATGACCTGAACTTGAGTCAATAAATGTACATTTGCAACATGACAAACCATGTGGTCCTTTATTCCATCTTCTAAAGTGGAGTAAAGTACTTTTCTGTTTTGGAAATTATGTGTTTCCTTAATGGCCATCATTCAAAGAGGAAGTAAATTGATACTTTTTAGTTTGTTTGTAATGAATGTAGTAAATGGCTAATTCTAGATTAGATGTAGACTTCTTAGTCTTTTAAAGGTTCCAAGCAACTGATTATAGAGCTCTTCCGGGACAGTAATGTGAAGCACCTTATCTTGACAATATGGAAAGGAATGCACCAGAAGAGTTCACAAGATTAAGTCAGCTGTTAACATGGCATTTTAGGTTTGAAGTCAGAAGCCATTTTTTTTTTTTTTGGATATTCTAAGCAGGTATACTTTTCTAAGCTGGTCTTGAGTATTAGAGACAAAGAATTGAGGGTGGAAGTGAATTGAGGAACATTTGCCAAAAACTGAAGTGGAATGAAATGGAAATTTAGAGTACCTGATAAGAATGCTGTGGCATAAGAGATTTCTAGACTTTTTTTAGACTGGTACCAGTTACTATCAGGTAACTTCCTAGCCTACAGACTTTCCTTGATCAGTATGTTGAATTTATTGATTTCCTACTCTTATTCAGTTAAAACAAAACCCTCCTCCCCAAATCATAGTCACATTCATGCTTATCTCTTCCCCTCAAATCTCAGACCAAGTAATAATATGCAATAATTTTTAATGCAAATTTCCCCTTATACTTTTAATGACATGCTCTTTAGCCACTTCCAGGACCTTGTTCTAATTATTCCTTGTCTCCTCTATTTTATTTCCCTTTCTAGTGAACTATAATAACACAAAGTAAGGCATATAAGTTGGTCATAAGTGTATAACTGGATAACTCAGGTAATCAATATTATGTACAGGTATATATACACACACACACACCCATGTAATCACTAATATATGATATTTTTTCCAATTTTATTGTTCCTCAATTTCTCACAGCAGTGATATGTAGATTTCTGGCTGAGAGCATGCACATCTTTTGATAAAGTCATTCATAGTTATTTGAAGTTATTTAGAAGATCTCTAAAAACATTTGTTTTTAAGTTTAATTTTCAAATTTATGTATAGTAACGTTTCTGCAGGTTTTGTTTGCTTTAGCTACCATTTCCTTCTTGAAATTATTTTCTTCCTATAGACCTATTATTCTAATTCTCTAGCTCTTCAAGAGTTTCTTTTCTTTTTTCCTTTGTTCAATAATATTCCTCTTTCTATTTTCTAAAATCTGCTGTTTAATAGGATTTTATCCTCAACACTTGCTGAAATTCTTATCACTATACTGTATCCAGAACTGTCCCAAATCTTAGTCTTAAATATCTTTGGAAGTACAGATATGTCCTACCATAACCCTTTGTTCACATTTTAATTATATGCTTTTTTTTATAGTTATTGAAATTACTGGTTTTATTTTTGCCTCAAGAAAATGTCAGTTGTAGACTGTCTTCATTTAGCATACCTCTTTTACAGTATCAATTAATGACTGAATGTTGGGTTAAACTATAATTTCCTTCCAATTCCTTGGATGGCAGGACTTTCTTAGTTCGAGTTTCACTCTCCAGTAGCAAATTAAGTGTCTTATATTTGGAAGATGACCAAACTAATATTTTAAAATTAATGTTCAATAAATAGACTATGAATAGGGGAGGATATGCAAAGTTACCCTCTCTTAACACAATCTTCCTGAGTTTTACAATGCTGGAATACAGAGAGAGGGAAGGAATCTCATCCACACTAAATAATACCACCTCTCACAAATTAAGGTTTTCCAAACTTAGACTGACACTACTGAGATCCTCCCAAAGATTCTGTTTTCAGACGACCAAGTAACTGTCACCTGCACTTTGTATATATTTGGAGAACCCATACCTTTTAGTCGTTAACTTCAATATATTTCTAAGTTCAGCTTGTCTTTTTTTCAATGTGCCTTGTTTAGATCAGTATTCAAGCATTAAATGTTAGACTAGTGTTTTAACTCTAAAATTTGCACTTCATTTGATAACTGCACAATAAATAAGATTGATTCATTCATATATGGATGAATGTATTTAATAGTTATTCATGGATTTTAGTGATTTGCAGGTATTTGCCATTTTATCTTCAATTTCTACATATTGTTCCAAGTTTTACAGCACTTTTTTTTTTCAGAAATATAATCATGAACATAGACATTTACGTCTTTTGCTCTTGATGTGTTTTTAAGTGTATTTAGTATATTCAGCTCAAAACTTTATTCTTCAGTGTCAACTGACATTTCATTTCCCCAACTTCAAACTACACTCTTCATCTCATTTCCATTTTGGAGTTGATAATATACCCCTTACTTCAATTTGGGACAAATCACACACATTTCCAGTCTACTTTGTTACAGATATGTTTTCTTTCTTGTCATCATTGTATGCACTCACTTAGCAAACTTACTGGGATGTTTAAATAATGTTTAAGGTCAATATTTAGATTTGATAATCTCATATGTAAGCAAATTATGAAATAATGCAATTTCCTCTATAGTAGATACATTTAAAAATAAAAATAGTTTAAAAATGTCAAATGTCTTCCACACATCTTACTCTTTAATAACTAATTTATTCACAGGGGTCTCTCATTGTTATGATTTGGTAGATTATTTTTTGGGTGTGAGAATGTTTACAGTTTTTCCATATAAATTAATAGGTTATTTTTGAGTCCAAGAAAGCTATCACTATCAAATCATACCAACTAGAAATGTTCTACTTTTAGGTGCCAGGAAATCCTCGAAGAAAAGATATTAAAAATGAAGTGGAATTAAAAACATTAAGATAAGAAAAATTATAGTGTTAATAATTAATATCTTACAGATCAGGTTATTGAGATGAGAAAAATTAAAGACTGTGTCCAATATAACACAGCGTGTAGGAGGAAAAGTTATAGACCTAAGTCTCACTCATACTACAGTTGCCCATTTTCCCAGTTAAATAAATGTGAAATTTTAAGTTTGCAGAAGGCCATAGTGATTTTGAAAAATGCTGATAATGTTGCTGTTTTCATTTTATCATTTTCCATTAGCAAACTGTCATTTGAAATAAGCATGACCTAGCTTTTTAAAAATTAAGTCCATTCTCTAGTTTTCTTAGTTTCGTTTAGGAGAAAGTGGACAGTCAAATAAAGTGTCAGCAAAATAGCCTCAAGATATATACTCATCAAAAGAAAAGCCTTCCATTTCAATAAGAATAGAGCCTCCTTAAAAGCTGGTAGTAAAATACCTGCGCATTTGGGAGACAACTTCAGGAGAAAAGAAATTTTTTTTACATGATATAAAACAATATTTTCACATTTTATAAATTTACCCTGTAGCTTATTTTATAAATTTGTATGAATTTATTTACTACAACTATTTCATGCTAATTTCTTATCTATTTCAAAATTAGCTTCATTTTTACATGTCTCAACTATGATGCTCTTCTTCAATCTTTACTAGTATTTTCAGAGCAAGATATTTTAAGAGTATTTTTTTTTTGAAAGTTGAAAATATTTTCCAAATATATCATACTTTGTATTTGATCACTTTAGTTCAACTATAATCTTTCATAGATGAAATTGGAGTCAGGCTATTTTTAAATCCAAGACAATTAATGTGACTGTTTTGAAATGATGTTCCTTATACTAACCTGATCAAATCATATTTCAATTAATTTGATAATGGGTATACAGGTTTAGGAAGATTTTTAAAAGGGTAGAACACAGAAGGTTAAAGAATACTATAAAACATAGTTGAAAGAAATACAAGACAACACAAAGAAATGGAAAGACATTCTGTGCTCATGGATTGGTAGAGCATGTATTATAAAATGCCTATATTATCTAACATAATCTATAGGTTCTGTATAATTTCCATCAGAATCCTAACAGCATTTTTCACAGAAAAAGTTCAAAAGATTATGAAATGTGGAACTATGAGAGATACCAAATAGCAAAAACTATCCTGAGGAAAAAACAGAGTAATCACTCTCTCCAACTTAAAACTATAATAATAAGATAGTAATCAAAACAGTATAGTATTGGAATAAAAACAGGCACATAGGGCAATGGAATAGAACTGAGAGCCCCAAAAATAAAAGGAATCAAGAGTTTACAATAGAGCAAAGAACACTCTCTTCAATAAATCATGTTAGAGAAATTGGACAGTCACATGCAAAAAGATAAAACCAGGCCACTGTCAAACACTATACACAAAAATGAATTAAAAATAATTTAAAGTGGCTGTAAGATGAAACCATAACTACATGGAAGAAAACACGGGCAAATGGTTTTTGACATTAGCCATCAGGGCTTTAGTCTAACAGCAAAGAAAACAAGCAAAAATAAGCAAAGGGTGCTACATCAAACTACAAAAAACAGAACAAAACAACTGTACAATTTTATAATCTATTTGGAAGACAAAAGGACATCCTATTAAATGGGTGTGGCTATTTGTACATCATAAATCCAATAGGGGTGTATTAATATCTCAAATGTATTTTTAAAAACCTCAGCAAAATAAAACCAACCAACCTGATTGAGCAATAGGAAGAGGATCTGAATAGACACTTCTGCAAAGATTACAGATGGCCAATAAGCACATCACATGAAAAGCTGATTCTCATCTCTTATTACTAGTAAAATGCAAATCAAAACTACAATGAGATAACACTTTACACCTGCATGAATGCCTTTAATCCAAAGGACAAGAAACAATTGTTAACTCAGTAGGAAGGTAGACTGGTGTAGCAACTATTGAAAGTATTATGGAAATTCTTCAAAAAATTAAAAATATAAATTACATAAAACCCAGTTATCTCATTTCTGGGTATATGACCATTCTGGGTTAAAAAAAAAAAATCCCTAAACACAAAAATACTAAATCCAAGAGCTCTATCCACTCCCATGTTTACTCCAGCATTATTTATAATAGTCAAAAGCTGGAAACAGTCTAAATACCCATCAACAGATGAGCACATTGGATAAATAAGATGTGATTATCATCTATACACATAGGCAATACTAAATACTTCTCAGCTATGAGATAAACTCCTACCATTTGCAATAACATGGATCTGTGGTGATTTTTTGCATACGGAAATGTCAGATAGAGAAAAACAAACACTATGATTTTACTTTTATAGAGAGAAAACAAATGAACTAAATAAAAGAAGGATAAAGGTACAGGTTTAAGACCAAATTAGTGATCACATGGTGGCAATGGGGGCATGGGTAAATTGGGTAAAAGTTAAATTGTATGGTGAATGATAGAATTGGACTTTTAGAAGTGAACCTCAAGTGGTATATAGATGTTGATTTATAATGATGCACACAAAACTTGTGTCATAAAGCAATGTTAATTCAATACAACTTTATAATAAAAAGGGTAGAAGAATAAGCAAACTATGCTCTGATATTGTTACAAAACTTGCTTTTATCCATTATATATGGTCTAAGGAGGCAAGCCATGAGAATATGAGCTCATGGTAGTGATAGGGAAACGAGGAATATAAAGGCTATGTTTATATTTTGTATATATACACTGTTTTCCTCATACATTTATGTGCTAAACTCTTCCTTCCTGGGAGATGTTAAATATATAATTGGTTCAGAGACATGCATGTGATTTCTACTCTTGAATCTCTAACTCTCCTGAGGTTTACTTGATTATGACTGGGATTAGGGAACTGGACCTGTTATCTCAGTGACAATTGTCTATCTCTAGTTCTCTTTCTTTTATTCTTTTTTCTGGCACCCCCAAAGTTTCCTGTTACTTGTATAATTACTCTGGAACTGGGAAAGATTAGGTCAGGCAGTCTTCTAAAACCTTGCATTTTATATCTGATCATGAATTTAATACCTGTTTCCCCCCTGGTTCTAATATGACAGCTACCTCTTGGCTCAGTGGATGATTTACAGCAACTGTCCATATGAGAGAGGACCTTGGGGTCAAAGAAAGTAAATTGCTATTTCCAAAATACCTCCATTCTATTTGGGAGTTAGTACACACTAATCAGATAAGCCTGTATTTACATAAATTTTGAAAAATTAAATTAATAAGACACCAAAACTTTAGGCTTGGTAAGATTTGAGAATCATTTGCCCTTTGTAAGACCAAATTTAACCTCTACAAGGCAGAAAATTATATTTTCTACTTCTAACTTTATAGTCTGTTTATGATCCAGCATCCATATTTTTTTACTTACTGAAACTAAATGATCATCTCAAATATATTGGAGTATTAAAAAAAAGTTCTTGATCCAATCTGTGTCAATTAATCATGAGAACTGACTAATAGTTATGGAGGCCAAGAAGTCACACAAACTACCTGGAGACCAGTAAAGCCTGTGGTATAATTCAACCTAAGCCCTTTGGCTTGGGAATCAGGAGATGCAATGATGTAACTCTAGGTCAAAGTCTGAGAACCAGGGTACTACTGATGTAAGTCTCATATTTCAAAGACTGTTACTCTGAGGTGAAGAGTGGATGGATTTCACAGGTTAAGCTGAGAGAAAGAATACATCATCTGCTTTTTTGTTTTACTTGGTGACAAATTAGATGGAGCCAGCCCACATTGGTGGACCTTCTTTACTCAAATTATAATTCAAGTGCTAATCTCTTCCAGAAAGACTCCCACAGATACCTTAAAAATGATTTTACCGGCTATCTGTGCTCCCTTGACTCAGTCAAAATCTCATAAAATTAGCCATCACACAGGATAAATGAAGCATAGTAAATGGCAATGTAATTCTGTCATTACATATGATAAAATTCATAAGGACAGTCTTGGTACTGAAGAAATTTTTTTAAAGATTTATTTTTATTTTTGCATACAAGCTGTGGTGCAGGCCAAAAGCATGGGGTGGGGGGTGTTTGATATGATTCACCAGAGAAAGAGTGGGAAGCAGAACAGGCAGATCTACTGAAGTACACTGCTGAGGGGAACAGCAAGTGAGGCAGGAGAGGTCTGCTGGGCCATGTGGGAATCTCCCTGGCCAGGTATCGAACTCGTGCTGCAGTGGCTGAGGATAGCTTCATAGTGCTGAGACTTAACCTACTGCACGTCCAGGGAGGCCCATGAATTATTTGTATGATACCACAACTCAAGCAAACAGGGTTGTGAGATAGGGTTCAAAGGTACTGAGTATCGAGTCAGGCCGCTTGGAATTGGATTCTAACTCCACCACTGTATGAATTGGGTGAAACTTTGTGTGACAATCCCTCAATTGTTTCAATTTGTTCATTTTTAAGGTGAGGACAAAGTCTTTGTCATGGATTGTTCCAAGAATTAAAGTGATGTAAGTCAAGTGCACAGCAAAAGAAGCATTCACGGGCTAGCTATTAAGCTTTGTAGGCATTGTTAATCTGACAGTTATTTATGGAATAAATATCTAGCCAGATTCTGAGATGTCAAAGATAAACAAGACCCCTGGTATCAGTGACCTAAATTTCCAACAAGGTTGGTGAATATACAGACAGTTATAGTTCACTTTAATTGGACAACAGAAATGTGCCAATCATGCTATCGAGAAGGAAAAATATCCATGAGGTAGAACTGATAAAGGGAACAATAAAGTTAGTCTTTTAAATTAAAATTTTGAATAAGATGGCTTTTGAACCTCTTGAAATAAATGTTTAAATCAGAACAGATGAAATACTATAAAACCAAATTTATTAATATAGAATAGGTAAAATAGGAAATTCAAAATTTGGCAACTCCTTCTAATCTAGATACCAAGGTCAGGAGTTATGGAGAATATTATGAGATCATATTTGGGCCTCCCTGGTGACACAAGGGGTTAAATTTCAGCAGTATGAAGCTACTAGCAGCCACTGCAGCATGAGTTCGATCCCGACCAGGATGAGTCCCACATGGCCCAGCAGACCTCTCCTGCCTCGCTCGCTGCTCCCCTCAGCAGTGTACTTCAGTAGAATGCCTGTTCTGCTCCCCACTCTGTCTCTGGTGAATCCTCTCACCACTCCCCAAACCTCTGGCCTACACCCCTGCTTGAATTTAAAAAAAATCATTATTTATGCAGATTTATTTTACTTAAAAATATGTTTCTCAAATAGGAAAAGAGTTGCTGCTCTGAAAATCATGGATAAAGAATGCTTTTGGGAGCAGCACTGATGAGAGTGGATTTACCCTCAAATACCAATTTTATCTCAAGTAGCTGACAAGTCTAAATACGTGTATGCAATAGAAATGAAAAATCACTTTTTTAAGACTGAGGTCTTCAGCAGGCAATGAACAGTGTTTAATGCCATATGGTGGTAAATTTAATATGAATTTTGCAATACTTGAACAAGCATCATCACCAAATCTGCTAAATGGAGTTACTGATTTTGTTTCTTTCTAGCATGATGATTTAGTTGTGCAATGGTACTGTCACCAGATGAGATTAATCACAATAATGATGCGTCTTTTTGCTGAGGACACTATCATAAATCATTTGAATACAGCCCAAGAGAAAAGATTTCTAGTTAAACTTTCTAAATGTTATAAAATGGTTATAAAGCATGAGTCATTGGAAATAGACATTATTTTTATTTCAGTTTGGGAGCATATGGCAAAATTATTCATTGATGCTGAAATGACTTAGCCAAAACACACACATATACACTATCTCCAGAACTACTGAAAATTATATTCTTTGATACCAATTTCACGTGGCTCCAATTACTTGATATGACCTTAGTTAACTCATTAACTCATTTACAAATCAGACCTCAGTTTTCTTATCTGTAAAAGAGAAATAATATACATCATAAGATGTTACCTCAACAATCCTAAGTGTAGTCCGTAAATTAAAAGTAATTCTCCCTTCTTTCCTCTTCCTTCCCTTCTTCCTCTCCCTCTTGCACATTATTTCCTTTTCCTATTATTTGTATTTTTACAAGATCAAAAATGCATACCCTCAAATATTTTGTAAACTTGCTTCAGCATCACAAAACTAAAGAAAAATCAAGGAAATTCTTACTCTGCTGAAGTTGTAGGTTCTATTTTATTCTATTTTCCTATCATGAGGTTGTTTATCTTAAAAATCTGCATATAAAATCACAACAATATAGTCTTGAGTTGACAATATAATCTCTTGACTGTTTAGCACATGAACTTTAATTTTCTTATCTTTTAATTATAACCAATTTGAAACTATTGTGCATTAAATGTGGTTTAAAAGATTCAACTGGCACCTAATTGTAATCACACAATGCATAACACCTACTTTCTTCATGGTAGTATTGTGAAAATTAACTAGAAAAACTTGCCAAACTCATTTCAAATTCTAAGTGCTATTGAAATACTATATAATTCTCAAAATTTAAGTTCAAAATAGTTTTCAAGTTTGGATTTTTTTCCTGCTGTCTCTCCATGTTTGCTATTCAAAGATTTATTTTTTTTTAAAGATTAATTTACTCATGCATACAATAACTGGTATACCAGAGAGAGTGGGAAGCAGAACAGGTGGATCTACTAAAGTACACTGCTGAGGGGAGCAGTGGGCAAGACAGGAGGGGTCTGCTGTGCCATGTGGGAAGCTTCCTGGCCAGAGATCAAACTCATGCTGCAGTGGCTGCTAATAGCTTCATAGTATGAGACTTAACCCGTTGTGCCACCAGGGAGGCCCCTCAAAGATTTAAATTTTAATTTTTTCCTGATTCATGTTCCCCATAAGTGGGAGTCTTATGGCCATTAAAAAAGCTGACTAGGAATAGGAGTGTTGACAGGAAGGGTCCTCCAGAGAGATGTCCTCATATCTGTAAGGGGGCACCCTTTACTGCTGTAGGTAAAGGGGGTCCAGTGGGGTCCTCAGAGATGCTCTGAGGGTAAGCATTGATTATCCAAGGCTTCTGTGACAACTGTGAGTTCAGTAAATATCTTTATCCTTTTTGCATGGTGTGCTGGTTAAAAGTTTGATACATATTTTGTTCATTATTGCATTTGTCATGCTATGTTAAACCAAAATGCAAATGAATTTGTATCTTCTCAGCTAAGAGTCGTAAAGGTGAACTCAAAACCTGAGGCAGACTGGGTTCCATTCATCTGATTGTGTCCCATTCTTTTTTCTCTTTAAAATCATGATTTTTAAACAAATAAGTTTGACCTTTAGATAATCTGATAAACATGTACTTTATGTAGTAGGTATTATAACAAGTATTTTAAAGAAGCCAGGAGAGGTTTTCTTTCTACAGTGCTAGGAAGTATTTTTATTTTACACGTAAAGAAACTGAGGTTTAAAGGATTTCTATAATTTTCCCAAGTGTATACATGAGATAAGTGTCTGAAGAGGGATCTAAACACAAGCAATCTGCTTCCAACATTCAGATTCTTAATCATAGACTGATAGAGGGACCCAAGCTGGTGTGGCTGCAGCTACCTAGTTCCCTGGAGGAAATAGAGAGCCAGATCTTTAATAGGATTTCTACTTAGCAAGCAAATGTGGAGATATTGATGTAAATGCTGAGAAGATCTATGGTAAGAACTGGAATGCACATGCATTCACTCGTGTCTCTTCTCCTCTGTACAAAAGTTATTTTGACTAGGGTCCTTCTTTTAATCTTAGTTTTCTTATCTAAATTGACCTAAGCACACATACATAGTTCCTGTTGGGATGTGTATACAAACAGCATTTAAATTGCAATCCATTGATGAGAACTCCCATTATATTCTAAGCTATATTAATTTTTAATAAGCCCAATGCAGGCAAGTTCCTGGACATTGCTGAATAATCTCAAAGCCTGAGGTTCATCTGCAAGAATGTGATGATCTTACCAGAGAGTAAACCAGCTCTCTGGAGAGTAGCCACCACTGAGGGCTGATAGAAACCATGACTAATGAAGTCATTACAGAAAAAGCAGCATTATTTTAAGACAGGAGAGACTTCCTTTCTTTTGTGTTTTGAGATTTGATTTTAAGTGTTCTATTTTCAATCACAGTAGCACTGTTACTATTCACAATTTATCCATATATTGAATACCCCATAATGTCAAAGACCTCTGTTCACATAAGAGCTATTTTTCCAGGGAAACAGTAAGAATCAGACAGAATATTTCTAAATTATAGATAGGAATCAAGTATCTATACACTGTTTAGCTAAGCAATGAAAGATACAAAAATTATTGTAATCTTGAATTGGTGGCACTAACAATGGAAAGTACTGTTTTCTCTGTTATATTTGAGAGCAATCTTTTTGAATAGAATATTGAAAAATGAGACCCCATTTTCAAATCTGCTTAGACATACAGAAATTCTATCACCCATGAAATTCTTTAGATGCTATATTTTGTTATTTCTTTGGTAAAAGGAAAGTATCAGCATAGAAATAAAAATCAGAAAGCAATATAGCCCACATTTTAGAAAAATTAATAGAAAATTTTATATGTGATTTTAAGTGTATAATGTATATTTTACCTCACTGTAAAACCTGATTAAGATCATAATAAGGACTCAACTAATTATTCTAGCAGAATGATGTGAAAACCACACACTACAGTGTAGTGTTTATATACAGATGCAATGATGAAAGCTGCCTACACATACATAGACCAGAAGAGGTGGATTAGACATGAAAAAGGGAGAAATTCACCATACCACAAGAAAATTGTATTATTTTGGTATACATCATGACTACCACTTTGTCTCTGTATCTTCCTTCCTCCCTCCTTTCCTCTCCCTTTCTCTCTGGACATTTATGTATCATAAATGTATGAAAGTAATCATAATGAGAAGAGGAGGAGAAAATGAAATTTCAAAAAGTGTGGTTTTTCTCTCCAGACTTAACTCTTTCTTCAATTAGCTGAGCTTGCAAAATTGAATGGGAACACAGTTTTACCTGAAAAGAATTAATTGTATTTCCTTTAATTTGAATGTTCAAATGATCTAATTAAATTATAATACACATGAAAAGGAGATTTAGAAAAGACGTCTTTAAAAAAATCGGCTTCAAAATCTGTTCATTTCTGATTATTGCATGAAGAAAAACACTAATTTTTGTGACATGAAACAGCTTCCTTTATTCTTATGACAAAAAAGATTAACATTGATTGCATTTGTAAAAACAAGACTTCTAGAAAATTGTTTATTATCTAAGGATTTATTAGTTTTATTTTGTATCAAAATATTAATATATGGTGGGCATGAATTAGTTGTATCTTTGTCTACTGCTTCATTATATATTAGGTGTATTACCCAATTTGAAATACTACATATAGAATCCTGAGGCACATTGTGATATTTACAACCCTTCAAACAACCAATTGGAAGTGTTTTTGTCTTGCATGTGTGAAATGTCTTCCTCCTGACCTAACAGTGATTAGTATGTTGTAGCTAAGCAATGAAACAAATTTAACAGCCAATAGAGGGCACTGGAAGTATTCAAAACACATTCTTTGTTTCCCATTTCATTGAATGATTACTTTTGAAAATAAATGGTAATTTATATATTAAAAGTAAAAAGAAAGGTATGTACAGAATGTCCATGTTAAAGACACTTAAGTATTTACTTGTTGCTTTCCCATTGGGCACTATGATACAGTATCTTCATTCTCTACCATTTTATAAGAATATCAAAACAAAGATATTGTACCACCATCTGCTAGGGTATCTGGGAAGTCTGAATTCACTTGGTATGTGTAATGTCTGCAGAGATTTCACTTTTGGTCCTGTTTTCCTGCTTATGTGATCCTGATGGGGTGAGGACTACTGAGAAATGTAATTAAGTCTTTTCATTACTGGTCCTCACCTGGACTTTTATAAAGCCAACTTCAGAAATAAACTTTTCATTCTCTGTAGTAAACAAGCCTATAAACGATCAAAGAATCACATAGTAAAAGAGAAAATGCAGGGTAGAACTTCCTCACAGACTACAGTGAACAAAGTAATCCATTTATAGGATAAGATAATTTCCTCTGAAATTGGCCAACAGTGGGCTTGATTATGTAGGCTTGGTAGGAAAAGATCCCACATGGACTTAAAAGGGAATGCTACACACACAGGAAGTCAAGCTAGCACTACATCTGTTTTTTTAAGAGAGATCTTGTCTTTGCCTTAATCTTTGCCATTTTTTTCCTTTGCAGTTACATCAAGTGTCTCACAAAACCAGGTGATATTTTCAGAAAAGTGTTATCAGCATGATGCAGCATCAAACATTACAGCTATTCCATCTTCAGATTACATCCTGCCACTTGTTCAAAGCAGTCTTAAAACTATTGAAGCAGCCATTGCTTTCATCTAAAACAAGTGTAAGTCATTGCTTCATAAAAATTCAGCCCCAAGTGAGACTTACTATAGTTGGAGAAAGACCACATTTAATCTGTTCGCTCATGCATAAAATAATAAAACATTAAAGTGAAAATGTGTTGATGTTTTGTTAATACTACTACTTTTATATGACGTCTTCCCATGAAATAAATGCACACATACATAAGGCCATGCTTATTTCATGATGATGCTCATGTATGTACCTATAAAGCTGAGGCAATATATCTAGAAGGCCGAATACAGTGCCTGGTTACCATTTGAGTGCCAACTAACATAGGTTGCAAAACAGTCAGTGCTCAAATACTAAATACGTATTTGTAGCAATGCATGTACTTCCCTATGCACGCCACCTTAACACAACCATTCTCTTTATTATCTGGTTTTAAGAAGTTCTTTATATTTCTATAAGAATACTCGATATCCTGGAAAACATTGTAAAGATGTGATTATATTCCCCTAACTTCCTAGAATCACACTAGCTTTATGTATCTTAGAAGGGATTAGGACAAGTTCTGAATTCTTCCCAATAAGATTTGATGTATTTTCTTGAGCCCCAATACACCTTCCCTTGAATTAAGGTAATTCCTCAATGTGTCTTGGGATATTTAATGTATAAGGGAGGGGACACATAAAAGAATTATCCATAAGTGATGCTCAGAGACTCCTGCAATTCTATAAGGGGATACTTACAGCTGTAATACAACAATGCATCTTTTTGCCTAGGGGTGTAGGATGAAAACATTAATCTTGATATCTGCATTTTAGTCTCAATTATATTTCTTCTAAAACCATTAGGTTCTCTTCCAATAAAGAAACAAAGACCACAACTTTCCTTTTGTTTTACAAGTTAGGTAAAAGTTTTTAGAGCAAATAGTCAGCTATTCTGCAGATTTCTCAAATTTCACTTGCCTGTTGCACATGAATGGGCGCACTATATAATCCAAACTGTTTTTTTTTTTTTTTTCCCAAATGGGTTTATTGAGGTAAAGTAGGCTTACATCTTCATATCTGCTCTAGGGGCTAGAGATGCAAACCTCTACAAAGGTATATACTTTCATACTCTGCCTATGACCAGTGACCCTTCCCTTCCTCATTTCCACCTCACAATTTCCCTCTGGTTTCCTTAGTTTTACATTCAGATATTAAGAGTTTATTATTGGTTTGGTTTTGACTGACCCTTTGTTAAGTACTCTATATCTCATGTATAAATGAGACCATCCTGTATTTGTATTTCTTCTGACTTTGCTTAGCATTATAAAACTCTCCAGTTCCATCCATGTTAAAAGAAATGGCGAGAGTTTGCCCTTTTTAATAGCTGAGTAGTATTTCAGTGTGTGTGTGTGTGTGTGTGTACCATATCTTCCCAATCCACTCCTCTATCCTTGGGGGCTTAGGCTGTTTCCAAACCGTACCTATTCTAAATAGGGCTGCAATGTCCAAAATAACTTTAAACTGTGCCAAAGTTGGTAACAGGAAGTAATACAGACCAAGAGGAAATAGGAAATTTGATTGGGATTATTTAGTGCAGTTTATAACAACAAAATACAAGTCACAATAAAGCTATAAGTCATCCTTATATTCCAGGAAAAAAACATGGGAGAGATGTTTTCCTGTCTGTTTTTATGGACTCAGCCTATGGTTGATAAGCTCCAAGTTTAGTCAGGGAACCAACAAATTATAGGTGATAATTTTGATTAACTTACCTCAATTCTCAAGCCCTCAGCCATTTTTTTGCAATATAGTTTTACCTACTCTTTGGGGGTGTTTTGATAATGATATTTGACAATGCATGTACTGAATATAAGGTGGTATAACCACTGATTAACAGTTTGCCAGTAGGTCAGCAAGGTACACATAATCAGACACATGACTGAATAATTCTGCTAATAAGTATTTACCCCAAATAATTGAAAACTTAAGAGTGTTATAGCAGCATTATTCACAATGCTCAAAAGTCTACCAACTGACGAATCAGTGAAAAAAAAAACACCTAAATACTCACTTTATATTTTATTTAATCATAAAAAATTATGAAATATTAAAACTTGCTATTAACAAGTTTTCAAGGATCACATATGTTAAGTGAGAAGCCAGCCACAAAAGACCACTTACTGCATGATCTCACTTATAGGAAGACATAGAGACAAAGCAGATTGGTGGTAGACAGGGTGGAAAGGAAGAAGTAGGGAGTGACTGCTGAGGTGCATGGGGTTTTCAGTTGAGTAATGAAAAAGTCCTGGAGCTAGTTAATGGTCATGTTGTATAACATGATGATTGCACTTAATGTTAAAGAATTATACACTTTAAAATGCTTAATGATAAATTTAATGATAAATTTACCTTTTACTACAATTATGAAAAAAAAAAGAGTGCTAAAAATCTGAGCTGTCAATATTTACCAGTGGACACAGTTTTGTGTTTGCCATGATTTTTTGTGATGCGCTGCACATGTGAAGAAAAGAACCACACAAAATAATAGAAAACTCTAACCTGGGGAAATTATATGGATACTGTAGCTCCACCTCTAATTTTTGCATCAATTACTTATTCAAAGCTCCATTCCAGAATTCTAGTAGACATTTCTCTGGTAAAGTTTTGGTAGGTGATACTACTGCTAACAATAATAATAAAAATATGCCACAACAGAAAAGATACTTTGTCCATTTTGATTGGTCACATAAAGAGGACTTTAAGGATCATATGCAAGATCTAGTGAGGTTTTGTTTCCCTTAAACCATTATTTCCCATAGTCTCTAGCTTTTGGTTAAAAACAATTGAGAACTAACTTAATCCAACAATTTCAATTTTTAGATAAGAAAACCAAGACTCAGAATGATCAAATGACTTTCCTAGCATTAGTAAGTAGATAGATGACATTTTTATGCTACCTAACACTTCATTATCAAATAGAAGTGTTATGAAATAGATACCTTCCTGTCTACTCCTGATCTGCGCTTCCTCTGTTGTTCAATTTGGCTTGCAGAAAAAGATGTTGGTTGGAGAGTTGTTATATACTCATTACTTCTATAGATATGCTCTAATATTTTTATACTTTGATGCAAAAACATTTTGCACTGATCATTAGTAGTAGGTTGGATAAGATGTTTCCTGATTTTAAAATGGCTTTCCCATATTCTGGGAACTGTTGTAAACATAGCCTCATTATTAATAGATGCTATTTGTTCTCTGCCTGATCCTTCTTTCCTGTTAGCCCCCCAGAATACACACAAACCACCCTATGTTTAAGCAGTGCACAGTAAATTCTCTTTATTCTAATGATCCAGCTCTGAATGGTCTAAAGAGAGTAATGGAGAAACTACCAAGACAGCATCTCAAAGACATCCAACTTGACAAATATCTAATGACCGATTATAATCTACATTCTGGTTGGCTGTTGTTGATATTGGTTAATTGAAAGAACTGTAGATCATGTCCCTGTTATTACCAAAGACAATCCTTCTGAATAAAACAGGTCGTGGAGTAGGGGTGTTCCTACCTGCACACCTCTGCGCTCCCATTGGCACTCCTTCTTATTGCCTGACAGCTTGTCTTGCATAGATCCTTCCCTGAGTAAATGTTTGCATAATGAACAATTAAACTCTGGCTAGAGAATTTCCTAAGAATATAACAGCTGATCAAATCTCATCTTAAAGTCATAATCCAATTTCCAGCGAGTATATAGTACTCAGAACTGCATACTCTTCTGACTATCTTGAAAGATACAACTTACCTAGGGCTTTAATAGGTGAAGTGGATATTAATATCCATTTCAACTATTGCCATATTGCTGGTGTCAGTATATCTGAACCTTGGTAAATATGAGCAATCTTTTTTTTTCTTCTGACTAAAAAGTTTGACTTGATTTTTTCCCCCCATTCTTAGCTAATAGAGGCTAACCTACATACTCTTCAGGTGTGCAGTGGTTAATAGTCTGGGAATGTCATTTTTCAGTAACTAAGATCCCAAAAGTCTTTTTATATCACCTTTAAAATTATGTAACATTGACTTGTAATACTGTTTGATTCAGAAATATAGATCTAAATTATTTTGTCTTGAAAGAAAATCTAAATACTTCCCAGTAACAGGTTAGAAAAATATTGATTTTACAATGTGATTAGTGGTTAAATATCTTCTTGATTTAACTGAATACCACTATTTATTCTTAATGCCATAAAACAGATGAAAAGAGATAAGGTATGTGTGTGTATATATATGTACTTACACATATATACATATATACATATATACGTATATATCAATCAAATGTTCCTGAATTCTGGCATTTTGTCATATATACTTCCGATTTTCATAAATATAATCACAGTTGCCACTTTTCATATAAACTTAGAATTACTTCCTAATTGTAAGTTTTCACTGACTTCAAATTCCAAAAACTAGGTGGCTTATAAACAACAAAAAGTTATCAGTCACAGTTTTGGAGTCTGAGAATTCCAAGATAAAGGTGTCAGCATAGTTATTTTTTGTTGAAGACCCCTTTCCTGGTTCATAATCAGCCCCTCTCATTGTGTCCTCATATAATGGAAGAGGATGGGGTCTCTGGAGATACCTTTATAAGGCACTCTAATGGCTTAAGTAGCTCCCAGAGGACCCCGACTACTAAGATCACTGCATTAGCATTCATATATATGAATTCTGGTGGAGATACAATCAAGCCACAGCATTCACCAACATTATATAGTGTGTCTAGGACTAAAACCTAGAATTTTATATGTATTTTAAGTTAATAATAAAACATTAAGGTAAGATGTGAGTACATTTTGTTAGACTGTGCACACACGCACACATGCGTGTGAATGCAAACACATTTGTTTGGGGTCTATACCTCAGAAGGACAAGAGGAAAGCAGGTGTGGGGTATATGAATAGGATACAATTTCCACTCTGAATTTTTTTTTTTACCTTAGAGGAAGTTAATAAAGAAAACTTATAATCACTGCTGTATAAGTGATTTTGATTAATATTTGTTTAAACACTAATAAACTGTCACCATGTAAAAAATCCTGCTGTCTTCAGTGCAACTCAGCAGTTTTTACCCATACCTAATTGACTTTTTACTAAATTTCTCACCCAAGTAACATATTTCCTCTGACCATCTCAAATTACTTCACATACCTGTTTTTTTCCCATATAAGCAGACAAACCCTGTACTGACTTCACTAAATGGGAATATCTATGATAGAATATTATTCAGCCATAAAAAAGAATGGTTTCTTGCCGTTTGTGACAAGTGGATGGACCTCAAGAATATTAACCTAAGTGAAATAGTTCAAAGAAATAAATGCCAAATAATTTTAATTATACGTGGGATAAAAAGAAAAACAGCAACAATAAAATCCAGTTCATAGATACAGGGAACAGACTGATGACTGCTAAAGTGGAAGGGGGTGGTGAAAGAAGAAAAAAATGGGTCAAAAACTACAAATTACAGTTATAAAATCAATGTCATGGGGATATAATGTAGTGTAGTGACTATGGTTAATAGACTATTCCATATTTGAAAGTTGCTAAGAGTAAATCTCAAAAAGATCTTATCACAAAAATAGACGTTTTTACTATATATGGTGACAGATGGTAACTAAACTTATTGTGTTGATAATTGTGCAGGGTATATAGATATGAAATAATGATGTTGAACACCTGCAACTAATACGATGTTATATGCCAATTATACTTCAATTAATTAAACAGACTAAATATGAGGACATAATGAACTACTGCATGTTAAAGAAAAACCTGGTATCAAGTAAATGTTCAGTATCACCAATTATAAGTGTATATACTAGAACTTCAATAATGATTGATTTTTCCTTAGTATTTTAAAAATACTAAACAAAATACTAAAGTACTGTAAAGGACCAGGGAATGAAATACTAAAGTGTGTGAATGAAGTACCAGGTTATTTGTATTTTCCTCCACCCTCCACACAGGACTTAACCATTTCTCAAGACTGTGAAAACCATCAAAAAGGGGGAAACACTTGATTTTCAGCTTTTGGTGGTGAGTGGTGATGATAAACCTAGAGGACTAGCCATGGAAACTAGGTAGCTTAAAGTGGAAAGAAGAAATGATTATTCGAAGTAAGTCTGAGCAATTAAGAGTGAATCTGGACTGCATATATTATTTTTAAATTGCAGAGTAAGGCTATAGCTGTACCTACCACATAAATCACTGTAAAGTTTAAATGAAATAATCCATTTAAAAACCTAAATAGTATATACTATATTGCATATGTATAGTGCATGCTATATTGTAAGTTCTCACAAAATACAATTTACATTTTTTTTTTTAATTTTGCTCACTCCCTTTCCTATAGGTGGAGTAAAGTGGATTTGACTATAAGGTGGATATGTTTCTCAGTAAGATCCCTTAATGTGTTCACCTTTAGGTTTTCTTCTGTGACCCTGAGCTGGATAGACTTTTCAAAGGACGCAAGCAAGATTCATGTATATGAACTATTTGTTTTCCAAGATGTATTCAGGCAATACATTTAAGAATAGAAGTGAATAGTGCCTTTGAAGCTCATGTAGTAGGCAAGTATACAGTTTATATATATCTACTTCAGTTGCTGTACATAACACTAGCTCAAAAAAGACTAAACTTAAACTATAAAAAATTAATCATTTACTATTTACTGCATTACAAAATATTTCTTTAGATACCATCTAAAATATGCACAATCTGTTTAAATAGGACAGCACTAGTGTTTACTCAAGTGATTTTATACTTTCTAAAAAATTTAAGACAAAAGCCAAAACTCCAGCTCCTCTGAGCATCTCAAATGATAAATAGCTGATATGATTTCACCTTACAATAATTCTGAACATTCTGATCCCAAGTAAGATTAACATATAACCATGCAGGTAAGTCCTTAGAATGATGGTCTAAAAAAAAGACATGCTAATTAAATGTACCACATAACCTATAGCCTTTTTAGATTCTATTTATAGTATAATTCTATGCAACTTCAGAAAAGCCCTAAGAATTATATAGAAAGATGTCTATTCTAAGTTGGTTGTGTAAATAAGAAGAAAACAGAGGAGGTAAAGATATGAAAATATTAGTCATAAGCTATCCAGAAGAAATACAAGTAGGAAGTTGGATGGAAGCCAAGTTTTAAATCCTTCCCACTGCGCAAATAGCAAAATCTTCTAGTCACATGTCTCAAAGTGCGTAATTTAAACCTCCCTAGTTATTCCCAAGATCACTAGGGAGGAAAATAACCACTGTGAAAATTGTTAAATCAGGAACCAATTCATGGAAATTTATGCAAATATTTTGGGATTAAATCCTCCAGGAAGATGAGGCATGACAAATTTGGTGGTGACAATTTACTGGTATGCATGCTTATTAGTCTGGGTTTTCCTTCTTGACTACGTTCAAGAGACTACCTCTGTAGCAAATAGCAGCTCCATCTGGGGTACACGCTGGACCCATTCATTACCTGTACTAAAAGTAAGGGACTGTAAACATCCTGTTCCCCCACAGGTGCATTAGTGTCAGACTGCCAGCTACAGTGCCCTCAATTCACTGGCAAGGTCATGTCTGAACCTTATTTAAATGTGTAATGGTTTTCTTTGTTACTTATTTCTTAGCACTTTCAGGCTGGTGAGTAACATGTGACTAAATGCTTGACCCTTGTCTGAGTTACTCACATGTTCTTCATCCTTACTCATACTGTTTCTCATTCATTGACTCACTAATTTTTATTAGACACCACCAATGGGTGAGGCCCTCTGTTGGATGTTATGTATACTCCATGAATTCATAGAATAGTTTGGGGATAATTACTTTCTGTAGCTTGTCTCCCCTCTCAACCTCCCTCATATCACAAAGCACTTACCATTATTTTGCAAATAAATTTTTCAAGAAATGTGTGTTAAATGAGGAATATCAAAATAAGAGGTTGAAAAAAACATCTCAAGCTCAGAAATTAGTCCCTAGAAAAAAATTTAAATGATTTTTCTGGAACTAGTGTTTACCTCTTCTTTTTCTTTCCTTTTTGTCATTCTCTAAGGCTTCAAAACTGCTGTGGCAGGAAGAAAACTCCCAAAGGGATGGCCATTCGTTCTGTATAAGGGATGTTAATGCTGTCCTCCATCAGAGTGAGGAACCATGTGCTGATGGTGCTCAGAGGGAAAACCAGATAGAAGTGAGAGTGATCAGGAGTTACTCACTTTTTAGCATGACAATTTCATTTTTGCTGCTTGTCACAAGTATCTGATAGCAAGAGTCCAAGTACCCACCATTTATTTTTCCAGTGACCCTTAATCTTTGTTTTAAATTTTTTTAACATTTGATTGTATTTTAAAGCAAATTACTATGGGTTAAGTAAGAAACTCCTGAATGGAAAAAAAAATCACAGGATAGCAATTTTCTATGGCGTATGTGATTACTTTCATATACTGAGTTTCATAAACTTAGTGAAATGAGTTTATTGATACAGGGTTCTGATTGTACTACTATATTTTATACTCAGGACTAATATATTTTTTACAAATAAAACTCATTTAAATATCTGTTCTTTGTAATTTTGTACCTGAATATATAAAAATATAAAATGAGCTGATACCAATTTGTTATCTGCTTTTGTGAAAAAAAAATAGTTTATATTGAACTGGAACAAGATTATATAATCTTCGAATTAACATAATTTTTTCTATAACAAAGGTTCAGGAAGGCTATAGGATGCTAAGAAAAATGGTGACTCTGCATCCGTAGACCCGTCTCTGTGACTTGTGGCCTTTGCCTCAATGAACATCTTAAATCCTGGGGTGGCTACAGGGCAAGATTAGTCTTGCAGTTGGCTCAAGTTCTGTTAAGCTTGGAAAAGAAGATGGTGTTCTCTGGAGAGTTTGGGAATGTATGGTGGTATGTAAAAGATGCCCCAGACACACAGCAGAAAGAGTAGAAATAAAAGGAGGAGAGAAATAGAACAAAGTGATTTGCAGATGAGAATTTGTGAAAGATCAAGGAAAAAAGAAGGCTATATGCTATGCCGGGGCGTGAAGTACATGGGAATATTTAGCCTCACTTTCAAATAGAAGTCTGTCACATGTTAGTCCCACTATAAATATTCACTCATGAATGAGTAATGTTGATTCAATTGTAATGTCAACCCACATAGTGGCACCACACAACTTTTGACTAGTGATCCAAATACAGTGTAATTTAGAGGATTCAAAATATCTGACACAAAGTTCTAGGTGATAGCTATTAGTATAGTTTTTTTTTAAACCATCATTAGTAGTATTAATATTCATCCCTTGGTTTAGAAAAAGGTAACATTCTCTGGTAGGAAATATGGTCTCTCTGAAAGTGCTAGGCTACATCTCTATGACGGACATACAGAAAAAAAATTTTTTGACTACTTTGTACTTATTAGCTAATTCTTAGATGTTTTTACTAAGTATGGAAAGAGTGGGCCTCCCCGGTGGCGCAGCAGTTAGGCGCTGCGCTGTGGAGCTGTCGGCAGCGGCGACGTGAGTTCGACGCCCGGCCAGGGAGGATCCCACATGGCGTGGCAGACCTCTCCTGCCTTGCCCGCTGCTCCCCTCAGCAGTGTATTTCTGCTCTGCCTGTTCTGCTGCCCGCGCTGGTTCTGGTGAGCCCTCTCGCTGCCCCTCGCCTCTGGCCTGTACCCCAGCTTGTATATATAAATAAAAAATAAATCTTGAAAAAAAAAAAAAGTACGGAAAGAGTGGTAAGTTTCAACATTTAAAAAACTTGATTTTTCCATCTAGGCAATCAGCCCACACATACTGAAAGAAGTATTTTCTACTAAGTGTTAACTCTTTCAGATGCTTCTATGAGGTTTTTTCCAGAAACAGAATATATATTTCCAATTTAAGTACTACAATACCATCTTATATTTTTATGTTAAAATTAGCATTTCCTAATAAACTCAAATATCTATATATAATTAATATCTCAGTTGGTTCTATTTTAGAAGTGCAAGCTTAGGTGCAGGGAGGTTAGCTGGTTTGAGTAATAGTAATATTAAATCTCAGGGTACTCAGATTGAAAAAACAAGATCCTTTGGCACCTAGTCTAATATTCTTAGTTAGCAACAAGTTTTCCAGGAATCTTCTCCAGGGAATTTAGTCTTATTTGAGAAATATTTTTTAAATTTTTCTTTGCTGAATAATCAGAAAGACAAAGCTCTCTATTGTTGAGCCACAATCCTACATTTGAAAATCCAGAATTACACATAACTATTGGTGTTATTAACCCAGATTAATCCAGACTGTAAGGACGGAAACACAGAGGGAAAAGCTGAGATTTAAATAAAAAAAATCCCTTTGCATCTATACAAAATTATTTAATTTAAACCAAAGAACAAAGAGACTTTTTGCTTTTACTCTCTAAACTTGTTAGCTGCTGTAAATCATTATTACTCTTGAGATTTTCCTATTATTTCAAAATTGTGAGCTATATGAAGTTAAAATTAGAAGGGGATTTGATTCTCTGTATTTCCCAGCTGGATTTCCTTTAACCTGAATAATTTGCATGCCCACACTCAGAGTTTCGGTTCTGTAATTTTAATGACAGTTATGAAACGGGCTACAACACTAGTTAATAAATAGAGAGCACAGTGGTGTTACAACAATCTTGGTGCCATTCCAAAGAAAGCAAAGGCAAAGGCAATAATATTTGGTTAGAAACCACTGTGTGGCTGTTTAGAGTAAGTTCATTCTCTAGAACTTATCTAAGGTTAGTCTAGATATGTCTTCCTGGATGACACCTTACACTCAGCTGAGCGCTACTTGGTGCAATTGCTTTTATACAGCTTCCTTCTAGCTGCCACTTTACAGGTAACTCTTTTATAAGGACTGATTTCATAGTGAATAAAGATTGAAGAACTCATCCACATTAGTTTTGCAAAGCAATACAGGCCATGAAACACACGTGGGAAAAAAAATTAAACTAGGAATATAATTTAAACTATTTATGTGCTTTACCAGGCTTTTATAGATGGAGACATCCTGATGAAGTCAAATAATTCAGTATCAACCTATTTTTTTCATTTGTGTCTTTTACATTACTGCATATTTTTAAAGACACTTTCTTCACTAGCAAACCAGAGAGCTCCTTTGTTTCCCTCCATAGCAAATGCCAAATACTGAAGACTTGTTTGCGAGCAATTTACTAATAATATACCTAATCTTCATTACAACCACACAAGTAGAAAATAATTTTCCCATTCTTAAGTAGCTAAGGGATGTGTCTACAGTTACATCACTGGTTTAGAAACCTGGCTTGTGTGACTCCAAGACATATGTGTGTGGGTGTATCTTGTATACATACATGTATTTAACTCTCTCATACATATATTTAACATACTCTATTTAGCACTCATTGCAAACAAGGAACCACATATTATGTATGTTTCTTTAAATAGTTATGTTAGGAAAGATGAAGAAATCAGGGATTGTCTTTTATGAATAAGTAAAATAAAACTATATCCAAAAGGAAGGGGGAGGGGAGGATGGATTATTGTTAACACAGTCAGTTTTTCCATTTGTTCAGAATATTTAGTGTCTACTGTGAGCTACACACTGTGCCAGAAATGTTACTAATCTAACGCTGTGTCGCATCAGAGATCACCATATCCTTATGAAAGTAAAACTTGTTCAGGTAAAATTTGAGAAATGTTTATTTAAATGTTGAAATGAATATCTATTTTGCAAAGCAGTCTTGTTTAGTGTAGTAAGATTTTCATAGTCTTTGGAGTCTTAGAGCTAAGAAAGAGCTAAGAGCACTTTCTATTACTCTTTTTTTTAAAGTAAGATGAAGTGGACTAAATTATCTATGAAGGGACTCCATGATCTCATGAATAAGATGGCAATTACAGTACTTGACTTGTAATCTTTAAATGAGATAGTGTGTGTAAAAAACCTGGTATACAATCAATGCTATCATTACTGTAATTTAGATAGAACTTCAGACAGAACTAGGTATCCCTGCAAATATTTAGGCTGAGTGTTGAGAAGCAAAAAGCTTCCCAGTGGCATCTTTTAGTTACAAAGCAAGGCAGAGAGATTGTGATCTAAAGTCCATATTTTGTAACCTCCATTAATACAGTGCTGAATATTTTGCATTTAAATATATTTATATCAAATGGCGATAGATAAGCCCTTAATTAAGGTCAGGTTTGGGCTTTCTATCCCTTTTTTCCCCTTTCTCCCTCCTCTCCCCCCACTAACAGCATTAGTCAGCAAATAGATATCAGAAAATAAAGAAAATGTAAATA
This sequence comes from Scalopus aquaticus, assembly GCA_004024925.1. Taxonomy (NCBI): domain Eukaryota; kingdom Metazoa; phylum Chordata; class Mammalia; order Eulipotyphla; family Talpidae; genus Scalopus; species Scalopus aquaticus. The sequence continues at coordinate 23,185 of PVIJ01001170.1, read as the reverse complement.
ATAAAGTTTTTTTTTAATGACAAACTAGAGAATGACACAGAAAAGTAGATGGAATTAGCTTGCCTCTAAAGTTGACCATTTTATCTGCCTTCTCTATCTAATATTAACAATAAACTGGTTCAGAATACCATTTACTGCTGAGGAATTCACAGCCACACATTATCATTTAGATCTTTCTTCTACTCAAAAACCCGGAATGGCAGTTCCCTGGTATTAAAAGATTTTAGATCATTAGATCATTTGGAAATGTCTAACCTTGATCTCTCCTTTCCTGGGAGATATTATCAGACTATTGTACCAAAATGCACACAGTTTGAGACAGTTTCACTCCTAGGCATTGGGGAGCTCACAGTATTGGGGGAACCTTCCTTTCAGAACTAAAACTTATCCACAGACTTCTTGCTTCCTTCTTAGAAAGCCAGAAACTCTGATGTGGCCACGGTGGAGTCTGTTAGGATCAGCCTTTCCTGTAAATACCATTGGAGATGTCATTCCCTCCTTTTTGAATTTCTTTTTGCTGTTCTGATCCATATAACTTTTTTCTTGTAATTATTCACATCAAAAATTCAAGCCAGACTCATCATGCCATGATACATTTTGTTGTAACACGATGTGATTAAAAGTGATGTTCCAAAATTCTGAATCAATATACCATATCCAGACTTGTTTGGTAAAGTTGAATTGGAAGCTCAGGCTAATTTTGCATCTAAAATGCTAATCTAAAGGAAGCTCCAATGAATAACAATGTTGCCAGATCAGAAAAGTGTTTCTGTTGTGCTGTCTTTTGGTATTTATTATAGAAACACGTATCAAGAAATAACTGCAACACATATTGGAGACATGCTGTGACCCTTTAATAATCTTCATTTTTTAAAAAGAATATGACAAGGAGACATAAATATAGGCTCCTTTATAGATTTTATGGTTATTGGGGGCAACAAAGTTTGTTTATTAAACACTTGTTAGGAATATGGGGAAAGTACCCTTTTTTTTTTTAAGTTGATGGAAAAAAATTAAGAAACTTACATTATATTTTGGGTGAATGGCATACCATGGTTACAAAGGAAAGAATTCTTTTTCACACCTATCCTAATACTCATATGTTAAGTAATTTGGCACCACATAAAAACACAGGCCACCCATCTGCAAAATAAATTTTTCCATCATATCACAAAACCTACCCATTTTATTTGATACAGAAATATAGAACTGCTTCTTATGGAAAATCTTCAGTTTGAGTTCAACTGCACAAATATGGTGCAAAAAAGTTGTAAGAAAATAACATTGTATTGTCAAAAGAAGTTTTAAACTTTTATCAACATAATAAAAATACAAAATTAAATAAATTAAAACCAAATGACACCTGCTGGAAAATTAAAATTATATTTTCTAAGTAGCTGGTACAGATTTTTTTTAGAAAGGGTTATTCAAAGTATTGAAATTGGCAGACAAAATATGCACAAGGCACCTTGAGAATTCAAAGGAATGTGACATCAAATGAAAGACCAATGCTCCAAAATCTAACCACAGAAACATAGTAAATCTGATCTGTCCTTCTCTGGGAGATATTATTCAGACTATTGTACCAAAATGCACACAATTTGAGACAGTTTCACTCCTAGGCTATCAGCTAGAAATGGCTATAATAAACTCAAAGACATAAGAGGACAAGTCAAAGTGATGCAAGAGATCTCAGAAAAACTTATCAAAGGGATACAACAAAATTCACAACAAAAAGATAAACTAAGAAATAAATTAATAGAAGGTAGAAATTGAAACTAAATTTACAGAGATTCTGAATATAAAGAGCTCAGGAGATGAGACCAAGAATTCCAGAGAAAGCTACAGAAGCAGAATAGACCAAATGGAGGAAAGAGTCAGTGACATCAAAGATAGAAATAAACAAAGGACCCAAGTGGAAGAAGAGAGAAGTAAGGGGAAAAAAATGAAGAAACACTTGACTGAAGAAATATTTGACTTCATTAGGAAAGACAATGTAAGGATGGGGTCCCAGAAGAGGAGGAATGAAGAAGCAAACAAAGGGTTTATTCAAAGAAATAGAAAAAAGCTTCCCAAACCTAGGAAAGGAAATGCAACTTGGATGTACACATCCATAAGACTAAGAGATCATCTGGTTGTCTAAGTACAATGAGATGCATAGTAGTAAAATTATCAAGAATGGGGGCCTCCCTAATGGCACAACGGTTAAAGTCTCAGCACTATGAAGCTATCCACAGCCACTGCAGCACAAGTTTGATCCCCAGCCAGGGAGCTTCCCACACGGAGCAGCAGACCTCTCCTGCCTCAGCCACTGCTCCCCTCAGCAGTGTACTTCAGTCGATCTACCTGTTCTGCTGCCCACTCTGTCTCTGGTGAATCCTCTCACCACCCCACACCTCTGGCCTATACCCCAGTTCTTATATACATAAATAAATATATAAATCTTTAAAAAAATAAAATAAAACTATCAAGAGTTCAAAACAAAGGGAGAATATTAAAAGCATCTATATGGGAAAAGGAGGTAACTTATAAAGGTACTGCTGATCATATTTCATCAGATTTTCACCAGAAATGCTAAGACAGGAAAGAATGGTGTGACATATTAAAAATTCAAAGATAAAATTTCCAGCCAAGAATATCATATCCTGCAGGATATTCTTTCTTATGTGAGGGAGAAATAAAGGTCTCCCAGACAAACAAAAGTTGAAGGAGTTTGTAACACTAGACTTCACTAAATGAAATGTTGAAAGGAACCTTCCTATGTAAACTGAAGAAAAGTCCACAAAAAAATTGAACAAGGAAATAAATTGATATACAGATTCAGAATATCAGGACAAAATGGCTCTATCAGGACCTCATTCATCAATAATCACCCTTGATGTAATTAGACTGAACTTGTCAATTAAAAGGCAGAGTGGTCAAATGGATTAAAAACAAAGCTCAACTATATGTCACTTACAAGAGATTCATTTAAGTTATAAATAAAACAGTCAAAGGCAAGGGGTAAAAATGTTAACTCCAGTCAATGGAATATTTAAAAAGATAAGAACTTCTATATTTATAGAAGATAAAATAGACTTCCAGCCAAAAGAGAAAGCAAGAGACAACGGTGAACTTTAAATAACGATAAAAAGATCAATACAACAGGAAGACATAACAATTATGAATATATATGCACCCAACATAGTAGCACCAAAAGTTATATAAAGCAAATATTAACAGACTTTAATGAAATACATTTGACAGCAAGACATTATTAGTGGGGCACTTTAACACCACACTGATGAACAGATTGTCCGTACTGAAAACCACCAAGGAAACTATGCTCTTAAATGAAAAATTATATTAGATGGTCTTAAAAATTATTTATAGAACATTCCACTCCAAAAGAACAGAATACATGCTCTTCTACAGTGGTCACAGAACACTCAAGGACAGAACACATGTTTAGAAAAAAGCAATCTCAATATATTTATTAGGAATGATCATGCATGTTTTGGAATAATAACTGCAAGAAAGTAGAATCTGATCATAAGGGGGAAAACTACAAACTTGTGGAGAATAACATACTACTGAACAACTACTAGGTGAATGAAGAAAATCAAGGGGAAAATATAATAATCTGGAAATGAATGAAATGAAGACACTATCAGAACATATGCTATGCAGCAAATAAGTACTAAGAAGGAATTGTACAGGCTCTACGATAACAGTGTGGGGTTTTCTCAAAATTTTAAATATGTATTTGCCATTTGGTACATCAATTCCAATCTTCAGTATCTATATGAAGAATACAAAAACACTACCAATTTAAAAAATATACACTCCTATGTTCATTAATGCACAATTTACAATTACCACGATAAGGAAACAACCTAAGTGGTTAATGAAAGATAACTGAATAAGGGAAGAATGATCTATATATACAATGGAACACTATGCAGCTATAAAAATTATGAATTATTGCCATTTGTGGCAACATGGGCAGAACTAGAGGGGATTACACTGAACAAAATAAGTCAGAAGGAAAACAAAGCAGGTAGTTTCAATCATGTGTGAAATACAAAGAAACAAACCAACCCTGGGGATTTCAGTGCAGAACTGAATTTACTAGAGGGGGAAGAAGAGTGAAAGGACTCCTCTTCTTTGAAGAGGGTCCAATTGACTGTAGTAGAGTTATTGGTGATGAACATGTTTTGGTAACCCATTTGAAAGGGTAGGGATATATACAGTGTCATTAAACAATGTTATGTCATTAAATTAAAAATGAAAGGGACATTATAATTATCTGACAAGGACTTTACATATTTGTGATATTAATATTTAAGGAAAAAACTGCAAACATATTTGAAACAAATGAAAAATTAGGAAGCCAAAAGAAAATAGAAATTTCCAGTATAGATATAAAGAAAAAAGGCTATTTTATAAAAGAAATATACAATAGCCACATTTTAAAATTATCTCATGGATTCATTTGCAAGGTGGAAGGAAAATGCAAAAATCAGCAATGGAAAATTAAACAACAGAAATTATCCAGTCTGAAAGAGAAAAATAAACCAAAAAATAAAGTCTAAGGCATACATGAGATTATAATAAAAGATCAACATTCGTGTCGTTGGAGTTCTGGAAATAGGAAAGATATTGGGGTTGAACAAGTACTCAAAAGAGTAATGACTAAAATGTTTTTGAATTTGGGATGACAGCAGAAGCCTACAGATTCACAAAGCTAAGCAATCCCAAACAGGAAGAACTCAAGGAACTCCACGCTCAGACACATCTTAATTAAACTTGAGAAAACTAAAGACACATGAAATTTTTAAAAGTATTCAACAAAAATGATACCTGACCTGTCGAGGAAAACAATTAGAATGATAACAGAATTCTTATTAGAAACCACAAAGGTCAAAAAATGTAGCACAGTGTTTTTCAAGTCCTGAAAAGAACTGTCAACCCAGAATCCTGCACTAGAAAAATATTTGGAACTGAGAAAAAAAAAAATCAATAAGCTCTAAGATGAACTAAAACTAATAGAATTTGTCACCAGCAGATCTCCCTTAAATGAATGGCCAAAGGTGGTTCTTTTAAACAGAAAAGAAATAGAACAAGAAATCTGGGAAGATTAGGAAGGAGAAGAACATGGCAAGAAATGGTATAGGTAAGTAAATACACTCCTGTTGAGTTTTATAACTTATTTGGCAGTTGTGTAAATTTATAGCTCTGTTGTAACTCTACATATGTGTAGAGGGAAGCTATATTACAAGACAGCTGTATTATGAGCATAGGATGATAAAGAGACACAAAGAGAAGGTAAAGCTTCCATAATTCGCTCGAAATAATAAGATGACTAAATAAACCACTAAAAACTATATAAAAAGATATATTAAAAATACTACAGATTCTCAAAATAGAATCTAAAGGATATTCAAATAGTATACAGGAATAATTAGGTAAAAAAAATAGTGAAATGAAAAATGGGAAGAACAAATGATGAAAAAAGCTAAAATGACAATTTTTGTCCATCAATAGTGTTAGAAAAAAATGGGAAGTTCACTTTTATGTGGAAATGAAGCAATAAACAAGATGAAATTAAAAATGCCTAGAAAAACAAATAGTGATTTGTACTCTTTAAAAGCATAGATTTTAAATGTCACGAAGAGTACCTGAAATTAGAAAACAACTAAAAGAGGGGACAAGGACAAATTTCCGGTGAATAAACAAACAGTATTCTACTGAACAATTATTGGGTCAATGAGGAAATCAAAAGAAAAAAATACCTGGTACAAGTTAAAATGAAGACATGACTTCTCAGGATTTAAGGGATGTAGCAAAGACAGTACTAAGGGGAAAGATTACAACAGTACAAGCCTACCTCGAGACAATATTACACATAAAAAAATTAAACTTACTACTGAAGCTAGTTGGAAAAGAAAACACATCTAACAGTAGAAGGAAGAAATTTCAATAGTGCAGAAATAAATAAAAGAGATCAAGAAGTTTTGGTATATATAAACGAAGGATTACAGCTCAGCTATTAAAAATATCTAAATCCTGCCATTTACAACAACATGCATGGCACTAGAGGGTATTATGCTTAGTTAATGTCAGGAGGAAAAAGACATACACTGTATGAATTTATGCATATGTGGTAAAGAAACAAATTAATTTTATAAAACAAATCTACGTTTAGACTGTGAGGTCAGATTAATGGTTACCAGACAGGAGAGGGAAGATGGTGTGTGCAAATTGGATAAGGGAGGTTAATTGCAGGGTGTTGCAATGGAATATTATTTCAATATTTTTCTTAAAAAGCATGCACTTTATAGTATATAAATTAGATTGCAGCAAGGCTGTTATTTTGAGAAATGTTAGGTATAAATAAGCATCCACCTAGTCAAGGCTCTTTATAAAACCACTACCACCCTTTCAGTGTGGCTTACTCAGGAAATACAACAGATAAGAAATATGAACAAAAACAGAGCTTTCAATAATGTATAATGGCCACTTCTTTTAAGATGAGATTTTAATAAACTACAAGTCCCCTCTATGCTTCCTAATTCTTCAGTAGTCTTAAATTTCTTATTTAGTCTGCAATGCCAATCAATAGACGTTGACAGTAGCAACATTCTCAATAATCCTATTAACTAATTCCGTTGGATTTTAGTTAAATCTATGCCTTGGTATAGCTAGCTTCATTTTCCTACTTTGCAAGTAATTATAACCTCAAGTAGTCAATGCTTCTAATAAGTATAACTCCTATTTCCATCAATTTGTTTATTTAATATCCCAATTATTGATACCTCACTATAATTCCATTGCTTTGTAAGTCATGCTAATGACATACTAACAAGTTAGTTTTGAATGTATATTTTAATCAGATGTTTACTTGTGGTTTACTTAGGAAATTGTGGTTTACTTAGGAAAAATGCAAGACACGAATCCTTTCTACTCTATTACTATGCTACTACTTCTGCTATTTCTTTTCATTCTACATTAAAATTAAAGAATTCTCAATCTTATTAGGGAGAAAAAAATATGAAGAATCTATCTAATAATGTATGTCAGGTAAGACAGAGAAAACTGACTTAAGCAAAAAATAAGTACATTCTTCTCTCACGTAAAAGAAAGTCCATAACTGGCATAATGGTCCAATGATAAACACTTCAAGTTCTCTGCATTTTGTCTGACATGGCCTTTATTTGCTTGCATCAGATAGATGCATAAACTGAAACCATCATGTTTCTCTCCCTTTTATAGACAACAGGATAAAAAAAGAGGCAAAGATGCTCTGAGATCTCACAGAAGTTACAAACACTTCTACTTACATCTCACTAGTGAACATCTAATTATTTAGCTATATATAGCTTCAAGGGAGGCTGAAGGTAATAGCATCCTCCCCTCCTCTGGGAAACACCCCAAATTGGTTTCTTGTTATTGAAGAGCAGAGAAAAGTTACTGGAGTAAACTAAAATACTGTAATACATATTTGTTCATTTCTTAACTATTGTTCATATGACAGTCTTTCAAAAATTCTGGCAATTACTCAATTTTGGTCCAAAAATTACAAAGGAGTGAATATTCAGTTCATAAATGCCAGAAGTTTGTCTTAAATTCAGTTAGATCACATATTCTATGTAATAAAATTGAAAACATTTTTTTACCTGATGCTAGCTTCACAAAACTGAAAGCCTTAATTGTCTTTATTCAGTCACAATTTTGCACACATTTATAATTCTAAATAAAAATCCTTTGCAAAGGGTAAACTTAAAATTATTGTAATCCCTGATAAAAAATAATTGAAATAATTTTTCTGGTTAAATATTTATGAGATGCATATCATTCTTTCTTAAAATTAGTTTTTAAATGAAATTTTACCTATCCAAGTTTAGATATCAAGGATTATTAACATATTTATAATATGAATAGTAATAAAACTGATTAAAAGCTATCCATCTAGACTCTCCCTCCCTATTTACCAATATTATTTCCTAAGAGCAATCACTTTCAAGTCTTCTAGCTCTTTTGATATACTTACATCCATTTACCTAAGTAAAATATTTGTTATTTCTTATTTTCTCATTATCTATTGCATTTCTTTTAATATAGTTGAGACTGTATCTTCTATAAGTGCTCCAATTTTCCTTTTATCATTCTCCCAAAATATTTGGATGATGAGTTTTTTTCTTTTGGTTATAGCAATAATCAGAATTTACATAATGAGACAACGTGTAATCTGCTCCTTGTATCTCCCTTTTTAACTTTTTCTTCTATAGTTAATTCATGTTTCCATTGGCATAGTTTTCAGTGTGATCATTACTACTTCCTAAGAAAGGAAAGATGTTTAATTTGTTGTTGTTGCTGTTAATCTTGAGTGTTTAAAAATACTTTTATTTTACCTTTATATATGATTGGTTTTTAGCCCAAGTATAGAATTCTAGGTAAAAAAATTACCTAGTATGGTGCATGTGTGTGTATATACATGCACATGCGCATTTCTTCTCAGAAGCTTGAGGGTGTTTATTGCATCTATAGCTAATATTCTTTTTTTTTTTTAAGATTTTATTTTATTTATACATACAAGCAGGGGTACAGGCCAGAGGCGTGGGGCGGCGAGAGGGTTCACCAGAGACAGAGTGGGGAGCAGAACAGGCAGATCAGAAGTACACTGCTGAGGGGAGCAGCGGGCGAGGCAGGCGAGGTCTGCCGCACCATGTGGGATTCTCCTCGGCCGGGCGTCGAACTTGCGTCACCGCTGCCGACAGCTCCACAGTGCAGCACCTAACCGCTGCGCCACCGGGGAGGCCCTATAGCTAATATTCTTGATTCAAAGTGTGATGATATTGTGAATCACATCTTTTTCTTACTTGACCTATCCATTTTGAATGCTACTAGTGACTTCTTTATTCTGGTGTTTGTCTTGATGATTTGACTTTGTGGAGGTTCTTTTTCATTCATTTTTCTGAGACCATGAAGATGTTCTTTCAATTTTAAGATGTACTTTCCTTGATACATTTGATATTTTTGTCCTTTCTCTTTTTTTTTTAAATGGACTTGTATCTATACTCTTAGATACTGACCCTCATGCATCTATGTGCTCATTTTCTTTTCTTCTCTGAAATAGCTTCCATCTCATTATCCTTATGTTTCCTTTTGGCTGTTGACTGTGACTATCTTTACTGTTTGGGGGACTTGCCTCATCCCATCCTGTTTCTGTGCCTCTTCCACCATATCTCTAGTTCTGTGCTGTGGATATTACTCAGGCTCCCCCAGAGAACAGAACCAATAGAATGTGTGGTGTGGGGAGTTAGCACATCTGAAATGCACAGAGTACACAACAGCTATGAATTCCATCAAGATCTGACATTGCAGGCCTCCCTGGTGGCGCAGCGGTTAAGCACTGTGTTGTGGAACTGTTGGCAGCGGCAGCAGTGACGCTTGTTCTACGTCTGGCCAGGGAGATTCCCACATGGTGCCCCAGACCTCTCCTGCCTCACCTGCTGCTCTTCATACCTCTCCTGCCTCACCTGCTGCTCCCCTCAGCAGTGTATTTCTGTTGCTTTGCCTGTTCTGCTCCCCACTTTGTCTTGGTGCTGGACACAGCCAACAGGACACAGTAGCCTAACTAAGTTGACACATAATATTAATTACCAGAGAGGGTATCAGGGAAATCCTTTTTATTTTTTTTTTTGCTTTTTAATACATATATATATTAAATATTTATTTATTTATGCATACAAGAGCGGGTATAGGCCAGAGATGCAGGGTGGGTGAGAAGATTCGCCAGAGACACAGTGGGGAGCAGAACAGGCAGACTGAAATACATTGCTGAGGGGAGCAGCGGACAAGACAGGAGCATGCTGTCCCATGCTCCCGGCCTGGGATCGAACTCATGCTGCAGTGGCTGCCAATAGCTTCATAGTGCTGAGACTTAAGCCCTTGTGCCACCAGGGAGGCCCTTTAATATATTTTTAAAGATGGATTCTGGTTTTTTTGTTTTTTTTTGTAGAGAGTGAGTGTGTGACAGAGAAAAACGGGGGCGGGGTGGTGGGGGGAGATGAGAGGGAGAGAGCAACTGGCAGTATTTTGTTAATTTATCCAAAGAACTCTGTCCATCTCTGCTCAAAACCTACACCTTCATCCCACTGGTAACTTCAGTTCTATTATCAAAGCCCACTGGTTTATTTTAATTTGTTGTTAATTTATGTGCTTTATTTCCTTATATTCCCATACATGGGGGCCTCCCTGGTGGCGCAACGGGTTAAGCACAGCATTATGAAGCTATCCAGAGCCACTGCAGCATGAGTTAGATACCTGCCAGGGAGCTTCCCACATGGTGCAGCAGACCTCTCCTTATGGAGTTAAGAAACAAGAGAACTGGGCCTCCCTAGTGGCCTAAGGGTAAAGTCTCAGCACTATCACTCCTGGGGCCTGAGTTCAATCCCTAGCCAGGGAGCTAACCCATGTGGTGCAGCAGACCTCTCCTGTCTCTCCTGCTGCTCCCCTCAGCAATATCTCAGTAGATCTGCCTGCTCTGCTCCCTACTCTGTCTCTCCTCCAGCACCTCTGGCCTACACCCCATTTCTTCTGCACAAAAATACAACAAAAAATAGATAAAATAACCTTAAAAAAAAGAAACACTGTAACTGATTTAAATGATACAGTACAGAGCCTTAACAGCAAACAAACAGAAGCAATGGAGAGGTTTGATGAACTTGAGAACATAGTATCAGAGAACGTAAGACTAGAACAAGGTAGAAAAAAATAAAAAATATGAAAAGAGTGTCAGAACTTTCTGGGACAACTTGAGAAATAAAATATGTATTATGGGGATCCCAGAAGAAAAACAAAAGCATAGAAAATCTATTTAAAGGAATAATCATTGAAAACCATTTTACTGTGGGAAATGAACCAGAAGTTGTTATCCAAGAGGCTCAAATAATTCCAAACAAATGATACCACATAGAAATAAATTGAGACACATAATAAATCTGTCAATAACCAATAAGGACAGAATACTAAAAATATAGAACCTATATAGTGAAGTAACATGTAAGGGAACACCAATCAGACCATTAGCAGATTTTCCAAGAGAAACACTACAACTATGAAGGGACAAGAAAGAGACATTCAAAACAAAGAAAAAGACTTCTAGCCCAGAATCCTTTACTCAGCAAGATTAACAATCAAGATAGGAAAGTAAGGAGTTTCACCAAAAGCAAAAACTAAAAGAATTTATCAACAGCAAGCCATATATAAAAGTAATTCTAGAGAGGATAATTATAAAGTAACAGAACAATGGTAAGCAAGCCAAAAGACACAAAAATTACATTTTGCTGCAAATGTCAAAATTTCATTTTTTTAATAGCTGAAGACTATTCCATTATACATAGAAATGCCACGCCTTTTCTATTCAGTCATGTATCAATGGCCATTTAGGTTGTGTCCATATCTTAACTAGTTATCTAATACTGAAATAAACATTGATACATATATGCCCCTCTTTTTTTCAACTCAGAGCTTATTGCTTCTAAGTGTTAAAGCCTGTCAGATTTCTCCAGATTCTACAGGAATTTTAGCTTTTTTTTTTTTTTTTTGCTAGTACCTTATAAATTTAAAGGTAAAATGTCTACATTTATCTGGGCCATCTATTCTTTCACCTTCTAAAATCCATTCAAATCTATCCTCTGCTTTTTTCTCACCACTTTCATTAAAAAATATAACATTACAGCCTGGTTGTGTGAGAAACGGGCTGTCACCATTGTTCCAACTAGTGTAAGTGCTCCAAGGTTGGTATGTGAGGGTCCAAAGCCTTTCGTCTGCTTTGTGTTCCTAGGGGCAGGTAGGTAGCAACATGGATACAAAGTTCCTGATCCTTATTATTCCAGAGGAAACTGATGAACCCTTATATCTTGTTGCCTCATTTGAGAGAAAACTTTTTCTCAGGTGCCTCGGTTGACTTTTCTTCTTTTAATCCATGATGTTTGTGTTACGCATCATTTTTGAACTAATTATTAGCAAGCAAGAAAAAAAGGGAGAGGGCCTCCCTGGTGGCGCAACAGGTTAAGTCGCAGTACTATGAAGCTGGCCAAAACCACTGCAGCATGAGTTTGATCCCAGGTCAGGGAGCTTCCCACATGGCACAGCAGACCTCTCCTGTCTCCCCAGATGCTCCCCTCAGTGGTGTATTTCAGTCACTCTGCTTGTTCTGCTCCCCACTCTGTCTCTGGTGAATCTGCTCACCACCCCACACCTCTAGCCTGCATTCTATTTCTTGTATGCATAAATAAATCTTTAAAAAAAAAAAAAGGATAGCAAGATCAGTCAGACAAATGAACTGGGATGTAAAAGATGTTGGTGAGTAAACTGTAAAGTCTACTATGATAACTTTTCAACTTTATAATAATCTATGAATAACTGATTTTAAATGTAAAGAATGTTTTTAGTAAATAATTGTGTTATATTTTCTCTATTTTAAAAGCCCCAGGAGAGGAAAAAAAAAATTCAGAGGATTTCATTACCATTCTCTTACTCACAATAAACAAACATTAAATCATTCTTGAAAAGCTATTTTGTGTCTTATTTTATTACACTCTCTTCGTGCATAATTTTCCCTTCCAATTTCAACTAATTTGAAATCTACTTAGTCATATTTATTATAAGTAAAAGTATAGATTCAACTAACTTTTGTAAAACATTTCAAATGTTAGAATTATGTGGAAAATACATTCACAAAAGGGAAGTCATTTAATTTCTAACATGTAGACCATAGGGCAAACTAAATTCAGTCTGATGAAACTGAAATATAGCTGCTTTAGAGAAGGGATGGATAAATTATCTGTATTTGTTGCTGAGTGTAATTATTAGAGTCTAATGCCAATGGAAATAGTTGAAAACCTACTTGTTTTCCTTGAATCCACTTCTCATAAATAATATTGATTTATAGGAATGACATTCACTACTCATGATATGTACTTTTAAATAACACTGCACTGCTCATATCTAAATGTTAAACCTCTATAATTTAGAGGGGAAACACTGGTGATTCTATCTAAAGGCATATTAGTTTTACACTCTCTAGAAGGAAATCCAGTACACTGGGTATATATTAGATACTATTCATCTTTTTTCTGAATTTAAAGTTTATAAAATATGCTAGTAGGTTTAACTGAGTAAAATACACATTTAAGATTTGAAGAAAAGTCGCAACTCTTTTCCATATTACAAGTTATAATGCCTCCTTATAGAATCCTTTGATACACAAGAGAAGCCAGTCATCATTTAAATTCCACAAAAATTTTATTTTTAATTTTGATCAGCACATCATCATTCCATTTGGATTCAAGTCAGTCATTTAAAAAATAAATAGGTCAAACTTATCTTCAATAGAGGAAAGTTTGCTTATCTTGGTAATAATTTTGAAGAGGAAATACTCATTTGAATCAAATAATGAAAGTTGTGGAGAAAAGACTTATTCCCAAACAAGGAGTCATAAAATATCAATGACTTAAGTAAATTATTATATCACCTGGAATATTAAATACATGCATATTTATTCTTAAGAGCAGAAATTACACCATAAGTAAGACTGGATATGGTTTTAGTATTTGAAACAAATGCTCAGTATCTGACAGGAACAATGGGCTTGTACTTCCTTCCATTTACTGTCTTGTCTTGTCTAACAGTTTCCCAGCCTCTCCAGGGACTGGGATTTGTTTTTTCTTTTGACACTTGTTTATGTCTGCAGCATGGATAGCTGGAGAGATAAAGACTTCTTATTCTAAAACAACATACTATTTTGTTTCTTGAGAAGAGAGTGTAACAAGATGTGAAATGGAATCATTTTATTCTCAGTTTGGTCAAGTCCCCTAGTTAAGTTATCCTTGTTCCACAAAAAAGGAGACCACCCATGAGGGGTTTAAAAATGAAATGGAACAACCCTAATGTTTAAACCTTAGTTCCTCACTTGGCATTTAAAATATAAAAGAGCAAAAAACCTGGAAATTTGAAGATTTGCCCAGAGGAAGTTACCGCTGGACTGTGAATTCCATCCTAACCTCATTAAAAGATAGTTGTGGCATTTGAAATGTGTTTTAAGATTCAAGAAACCATATGCCTCCAGGATTTTGAGTGATGCACTCACTGGTGTTGGATTCAAACATGAAAAATCTAAAGCTTAAGAGCTATAACTGCTCTGAGAACTAAGTAAGATACTGAAGATGACATGCATTCCCAGTGTTTCTTGGAATAGACAATGCACAGCTACTTACTCTAAAACAGATAGTGGACCACTTGAGCAAGGAAGGCAAGCTGGGGTTGTTCAGACCTTGTTCAAGAGGACTATGTGGAGGTCTGAAGTAATCCCAACAGTGGGAGAATACTACTTGCTGGATGCCTCTGAGCTGTGCAGTATATATTACTGTCTAGTTAAAACAGATCAAGTAATTCATCTCTTTTCAATTAATTTGAAAGCATTCCATAAAAGGGAGATTCCCAGTGTTGCAGGGTCTCTGGGAAACCCCAAAAATCACTGCACTAAGAAGAGAGCTCTTTTTAATCTCGGTCAGACCCAGAGAACACTAATGCCAGTTAAAGGCAGTAAGTCAATCTTGCCCACCACCACTCTCACTTCTGCTTCTTTCAGAGGCAGCCAAATAGTAGGGGAGGGGCACGATAGGCTGAAAAAGTGACAAGAGGGTGGCCAGGCTTATCTTTTCCACTGCAGTTAGCCCACCTGACCCAGGCATTTGCTAAGAGTGATCAGAATTAAACCTGAATTTTCCCTAGATTTTATTTGATAGGTATGGGAGGAAATGGTTCTATAGAATAGGTTTGAATATGCAGTATGGGGAAAAAGAATAAAATACATTTATTCTCTCATGAGTCTACTTTATTCTATATAAGTGTTTCAATAGTCTTTTTGTTGATATAGTGCCAGTATTATCCAGAAGTTATTTCTAGAAGACACAAACTCTTAGCTAAAATCAGTGACATTAGTTCTTGATGACTAAATAGAAAAGGGAAGAACACTTGTCACATATACCTACTTGATGCCATTCCTGTGTCAACATATTTACGTACACTGTCTGATCCTCACCTTCATTTTAGGGAAGAGTTGTCACACTGTGCATTATATTATTGAGGGGGTCAAGATTCAGGGAAGTCTTTTTTTTTTTTTTTTTTCAGGTCAAACAGCTAGTGAGCGATAGAAGCAGGATTCAATTCAAATTCTTTCTGACTCCTTCTTTCTCTTTACACACCATCAGGAAATGGGGCCATTTATCCCCAGTCCTTCTGTTGTCTACCCACCCTACGAAAATCAGACTTTTGCTTCCTTCCTTTCCTCTTAGATTTGCTGATAGAGCTTTCATGCTCGTCCCTTCCTGTTAGGACTAGAGATAAGGAGAAACACAGAAACAGACAAGAGCATGAGAGGGAAGAAGAAAGTCACAGAAAGATAGAGATCTCCCTGATTCACCTTATTCCAGACACACCGGCCCTTTTTTATCAGAGAGATATGGTAACTGTAAATCAGAGACATTCTGCAGGGGAGGGGAGGAGAGAGGGATCAGACGGGAGGGAAGGGCAACTGTGCATGGGTGAATTGGAAGTGGGAATTTTACAGGGACTGCACCTGAGAGCAGAAAGCATGCATTGTACAAAAATGAACAATGATGCAAATTATATATAATTAAAAAACAAAATAAAACAAAGATAGTGTCCAAATCCAGAGTCATTGCACTGAGAAACTTTTCTTCCTCCAAATATCTGCATAGCTAATTCCTTTACCTCCATCAAGGTTTCACTTGAAGGAGGCAATGTCACCTCTATACCACAGTCCATTTTAGACCTTACTGATGATGCGACTGAGCACATTTACCCTGCTCTATACTCCACTGAGCTGAGCCCTCTTGCTTCACCCTGGTTTTCCGTTTTGCTTTGTTTTGTTTGTCCCCTTGCATTTATCAATTTCCAATACTTACACATGCTTATTATTGTTTTAGTATTTTCCTGTGACTAGAATTAAGGTTCATGTGGTCATGGATTTTGTTGTTGCTGTACTTCAAGCATCTAAGCTTGCCTGTTTCATGTTAGGCATGTCAGGCATATCACATAGTACTTTGATTTCTGCCACCTTTTTTTTCTCCTGTTTTATTCACTGCACTTCTAGTAATCATCCTGGAAGTGTCTATTCTCAAGCCCCCACATTATCCCATCAGACCTAGGTTTTCAGATACAGATTCCTTGATTTTATCCTTCCTAATACTGTCTGAGCCCCAGCCTGCATTTTGATAGTCTTTGTCAAAGTCAAGTGACAAGAAAGAAATCTAAATTTTTATAGTACCTAAATTGTCAATATAATTTAGGGTTTACTAATCATATTCACTGCTTTTGATAGACACATAAATTTAAGTTAAAGAATGTTTTACACCACAATGAATTTTGATATGTGAGTAAATTCTAGTATTTACTGGGTTGTCTCCTTCCAAAATTTTACATATTTATTTTTATTTCTACTTTATAATTAAAATATAGACATGAATCAACACTACATATAATATATGGTAGCTGATTTTGCATAAAACATAAACAAATGTGTATCTGAGATTGGAATAAAATAAATTTAACATTGTCTATTACCATGGAATACATAATGCTTGATCCTAACAAGGAAAGATTTGTAGAGAAAGTTATCTATTCAAGACCATTCCCATGTGGATCCATTTAGTAAAACTTTACTTGCAAGAATCTGTAAAAATGCTAATAAACCACATTTTTCACCAGCTTAGGTCTAGCTTTTTATTTGTTTCTGGCTTTGAGATAACTTTGAATAGGCAATATAGTGCCACCATGGGTAATGAATGATACATGCATGATATAGTGACGTTAAAACAGCACATTTCTCTTAAAGGAATCAATTTACATGCCATCACTGCTGAAATTTTACGAGCAATTATGTTTCATGTCCTTCCTATATAAATGATAGAAAATCTATTTTAATCAACATTAATTTCCATGAAATTGTAACTTTGCTAGTGTCCATTAACAAGGATGAACAAGATATGGGGAATAGTTTTAAGAAAACAGAGATTAAGGGAAAATACTGCAAAAGTATACAAATATGCACTTTGCTTCAAAAGTTAAATGTTTTTGAAAAAATATACAAGAAATCTCAGGTATGGACCTAATATCATTAACAATCCTGGGAGCTTCTCTAAATGTAGGTACGTTCAGAACATACTAAATTAAGACTCTCTTGTGCTTCCCCATTCTAGACATATTGCTTTATTACATTCAACTAAGTATGTGGCATATTTGGTTCCTTCTTTTTAAATATTTTCTTCTAGTTTTAATCTTACAGACTCCCAATTTGATGCAACAGTATTAATTTTTGCATACTCACAGTGTGCCTGTAATTATTAATGTGAAACAATGAAGGTGATTTAAATATAGGTAGATGTAAACTTACCCTCTGGACATACTATTCCTTTGCAAATATCCTCAACTTCCTTGACAAAACAAGATAAAAACAAAAATAGCGTAGTCCTGAATGAACACAACTAGTCACCTTGTTTTACCTGGATTCACCCAGCATATCACAAAAAGGGCTTGGTCACAAAAGCAGGCAGACTGGTACAACTACAGATTTGTTCTCATGAAACCCAGATGAGTACTTAATACCCCAAGAAAATTCCACTATGGTCCTGTGAGTTTATTTTCCCAGAGGGTCTAACTCCTATTTCATACATTTTTAAATCTCCCCTTTTCTCCTTCACCACCACCACCACCACCCCTGTACCCTTCAATTGGTGACACTGCTTTATGCATCATGTAGAAAGATACACAATGTAATCAGAGAGGTAGGTTCTCACCTTTCTAGCAGCAAGTATGCAATTCTGCACTTAGACACTGGATCAAATTCCCTTTTATTGCTTCCTGGCTGTGGGATCTGGGCAAGTTGCTTATAAATCTTGCATTCCCAACTATAAAATAGTCTTGACAATACTGACCTTACTATTCCATTAGGAAGATTAATATATCAATATATATTAATGCAACAAAATATATTCATATATAATTAGTAACACACCATTTATATGAGCCTAGCATATAGAAAAAAAAAAACAATGTTTTAGATATCATTACCGTCACTTCTTATTCCTTCCTAACTGAACAGAAAAGTCCCTTCTGCCAGAAGGCCTCCATATGGCCCTATCTTCTCAAAAACTCTTATCCTTTCTTTTCCAGATCATCAATCTTCCACTTTTTTGTATCCTTTCTATCCTTATTATATAAATAGGCTCTACAGTTTTCTGTCTCCTAAAAGTACCACCAAATTTTAATGATTCTCTGTCCACTTTTACTGCTGAGATTTTTTAAAAGTACAATAGGCCTGAAAATTGAGCATGAGAAGATTCTTCACTCCTCATCTTGCCATTCAACACAACTGACCATCCATTCTTGAAACTCTTTTCTTGGCTTTCATGACACCATCAATCCTCTGACTTTCTCTTTCTCTGGTTTCTCCTCTTTAGTCTCATATCCTTGCTCTTTTCCTCTTAACTTCTTGGGATTTATCTATCATTCTCCTTAGGTTGAGTTCAATTATTGCCATGGACTACAGTACCTTACTTGTGTTTAAAAAGCTCATGTCTATATTTCCATTCAACACCTCCCTCTGAATTTTACCCTGCCCCTATAGTACTATTTTCTTAGCACATGAGCCTCTATTTCTCTACATCCAGTTACTAAAGATAGAAAATTAGAAATCTTTGATGTAGCTTTGTCCTTATGTCCTCCCCACATCCAGAATTAAATTCTGATAATAAATCAAATTTCCTTTATAAATTGTTCCCCATTTTTAAATGTCTGTCACTACTCTCAATTAGTCGTATCCATCTTTCTCACTTAAAGTACTCCATATCTAAGCTCTTACCTATAGAACACCCAGAATGATCTTTGAAAATGTAAATCAAACTCTTTCTCCATATGTTTAATGTATAATTGCAATACCTTTAATTTTACCATCAAAGATAATGATCACTAATTCCATGACCATACTATACTATATCCCCTTATCCCACATGATGACTACATTGACCTTATTTTGATTTCTAAAGGACCAAGTTTCTTCTGTATCATCTGCTCTTCACACAATTTTTTCCCTTTACCTAAATGGCTTTTTCTACCTTACACTGAACTTGCTAATCTTGCCTTTACTTCATATCTTAGTTCATATTTTGGCTAGGCCCCCTTTGAGTTACAAATCTAAATTATATTACTCCTGTTATTTTTGCTCTTATAGCATTTATCACAAATTATGGTATATATGACGTATCTACTTATCTCAAACTAGTCTATGAACTCCACAGGTCAGACACAGGCATGCTTTGTTCAACTTCATGGTTAATCATTTGCAGTCATTTAGTAATGTAAATAATGTGTGAATAAATGTGTTTATCAGCAAGTGACCTAAACATTGGTGTCTCATCTGTGAAGTTTGTATAAGAATGTCTGTCTTACCAGTTTATTCTGTTAACTAACAGAGCAAATGCTTATTATCTAATATTGATAGCAGGCAAAAGAGGAGCTTTATAGTTTGGCCAAAGGCAGTGCCCCAGTTGCTTACCAGTCACTATCTTGGTTTTGCACCCACATGCACAATTGCAAGATTACTCAGGCTTAGGGAACAATAACAATGGGATTTATTTAACAAACAGGGAAAAACAAAGAATTACTAAAGTCAACATATGGCCGTTTACCTTCCTTAAAACAATGTCCAGACCTTTAAGTGCCAGAAAAGTAACAAAAATGCCGCCTTCCTGCCATTGCTGATGTGGAGCTCCTCTTCAAACAATAGGCCACGATTCCAAAATGGCATCTTCCTTCTTCTGCAGACGTGCAACAATCAGACTGTAGGCGAGGTTCTAACTCATGAGGACAACACAAAACACAACTGGAGATGCTCCCGAAACTGCCATGGTGCACCAGCACAGCACCAGGCCAACAACATTGCAAGCAGCAACTACAGTGGCCAGACAGCCCAGCAGACTGCACTCATGCATTTTAGGAAGGTGCCCACTTTGGGCCTCTTCCTTCTTCCTTTGGCTGCAGTAAAAACAAAACTGGGAGCAGTTTCCGTCACTCAGCTATTTGCAAAGCCTCCAAAGTCGCTGGCCTAAAGTCACTAAAGATTCAAAAATGTTTCTTCTTTTCCTACGTCATGGCGACTGCTTCCTCTATTCCTTCAGCATGGCGACTGCCTCTTTCATTCTTACATCATGTTGACTGCTTTTTCTTTTTCTACATCATGGCAACTGACTCTCTTTCTCCTTCAGTCCCTTTTATTTTTTATCAGAAACCCCACCCCAAAATGCAAACTTAGCACTTTACCTGGGGCTATTCATTCTCAACAGCAAACCCCTCCAGGGGGCACTAACTTTACCGGAATACTTTGGACTAAGCCCAGTTACAATATGAGTTTGTTTCAAGACATATTCGTTCTTCAGACCTACCTCCCACCTTATCTAAATCAGCAAGCCGATATAATAGAACCTTAAAGATTGATTTAAATAATTCTTATTTTACAGTTATTACCTGTGTAAATTTTGTTACGTTATTTAACACTTGAGCCTGTTTTCTTATTTATATACTTTATATAATTATTATATATTATATAAAAATATATAATTATATAATTGTAATATAATTATAATTATAATTATATAAAATTTATTATAAAAATTATATAATCCCTTATTATACTGGTATAATACCTACCTCCATAATACTGTGTTTTTTCAATAAGATGTAAAAATACAGGAATAAAACAATGGAAGAATGACATAGCAATTACTTTTCAATAGATGTAAAAAGCATCCAGCATGTAGGTATTCTACAGATGTAAGTTCCTAGTTCCTAATATTCAAGAGACCACAGAGCAATTTCCCAACATTTCACCACAAATCAAATCTATTTTTCACATTTCTAAGATAAAATATTATTGTGAGGACAAATAAACCTGAAAAGTGTCAAATCTCTGTCTTCAGAAAGCATATGAAACACGTGGGCAGCTTAATCAAAACACAAATTCCAGCACCCCTACTCACTGATATTTGATCTCCGGATCTGGAATGAACACAGAATTTGCATTTTAATGAAGCCAACGTGGTGAATCAGATATCACTTCATTCTGAAGAGAAGTTTTTAATGCAACTAAGTTTGAAATGAAGACGTCTCAGTACTCCAAGTTTGAGTGAGCCACTATGCTTCCTCCAAGGGCACATTTATTTCACCAAAAGTTGAAGGTTTATTCATGCTGCTTTATGAGGTAAACCCAATGTTGAACTGCAGAAATCTGAGATAATTCCTTTCCCGGAGGCACTGTTCATCAGACTATTGATATAGATAGGCCTTCTAAATTGTACATGAGTTTTAACTCCTATACATCTTACTGTCCAAGAATTCTATCTACCAATGAGAAGCGTGATATTACAAATTTATGTATGATTCAAAAATTATGTATTTACTAAAAGTATCTTTTTAACACTATTTTTTATAAAGCTGTTATGTAAGCTTACATTTTATAAAATATATACATTATATCAAACATTATCATGGAATAGTCATGGAATATAAAAAGACAGGAATGAAACAAAGGAAGAATGACAGAAAATTTCTATTATTTTTCAAAAAAATTCAATAAAGTCACAAACATCTTCATTAATCAGTGTTGAATACACCATTTTATTTTTTCTTTAAAAATGATTGCAATTAAACACAGTCTCAATGACTTCATATGTAAAAGTCATTTTGTTGTCTCTTTAAAATTGAAAGTGAAATATTAAATCTTAGGTTACTAAGATACTAATGGTATAAAAGTTTATAAAGACTATAAGAAATAGCCCCTAAATATCATATGCATGTGAAAAATCTCAGTGCTACAAATATCTTAGTTGTTTCACCCTTTTTATAAATATATGATTAGTGTTTGCTTTCCTCATAAAATAATCTTTATAAAATTATTGAAGTACCTAAGTGTATAATATTTACAATGATAAGCTACCTGTCTTTCTATATATGCGTGTTTTCCTCCAGATGAGAAAAAATGTTCTGAGTTTTGCATTTAAAACTAAGATGAATCAAAGACATAGTTTGTTTTCTTCAGTATCAGAATGCATAGTTTAACTCTTAAACTAAGGCATGTTTTCTCTTATGTAATTTCCAGGAATTGAAAGCAGAGCTAACAGAGTTTCAATCCCTGAAGTGTTTGCCCCATTCCACAGTGTCAGACTTTAAAATTTGACCTGTCCCTTGGGATCTAAAGTAAATGCTTCCTTCTTTAAAATAAATCCAGGGCCTCCCTGGTGGCGCAGTGGTTAAGACCTGCGCTGTGGCGCTGTCGGCAGCAGCCACGTGAGTTCAATGCCCAGCCCAGGAGATTCCCGTGGCGCGGCAGACCTCTCCTGCCTCACCTACTACTCCCCTCAGCAGTATATTTCCGTCAATCTGCCTGTTCTGTTTCCCCGCTCCGTCTCTCGGTGAACCCTCTTGCTGTTCCACGCCTCTGGCCTGTACTCCAGCTTGTATGCATAAATAAATAAATCTTTAAAAAAATAAATAAATCCAATCCAAAATATCCCCGAATACCTTTGACAACTTTTTAAACACAAAAGCCAATGCAGTGTTCTAAATATCCTAAATCACTCTTATCACGTCATGTCAAAGTGCTAGATTGTTGAATCTCAAAAAAAATTATATTATATATATGTGTATATATATAATTATATATATGTGTGTATATATATATATATATAATCTCATCAATTTTTCTCCACTTTACCAATTTCACTGGTGTGCCCTTTGCACCAACTCTTTCCATTAAACTCCTGAAATATGACATCAGTCTCTACATGATCCCTAGGTTTTGACTTCATATTTTCTAGTATATTCTTCACATTTCAAAGTCATCTTTTTTTTTTTTTTCCATTGTTTTTTTAATTGTTATTTGTGTCTTTTACATTTTGTATTCCCCTTGGGCAGCCCACCACCAATTCACCCGTGATCCATCTCCATGGTCCCCTGTATTCTCCTCTCTTCCATTTTGTGCCCTTATCCTCCCCTCCCCCCTCCCCCACCGCTGAGTGTCTCTCTCCCACCCCGCCTCCCTATAGTCCTGTTATAAGTGAAA